>JAYEPQ010000017.1:13685298-13687798 GCA_036321105.1 Dracaena cambodiana
CTGAACGCGGGCAGTCCCAACCATGCCATCCGCCCCCACCGGACCATCCATACGCCTGAACCCGCACGGCATAGTGCATGGGAATGGCCATCCGCCCTGAACCGAACCGTCCACCCACCCGAACGTGCATGGCACGATGCGCGTGCCATCCCGACCGCCCCTAACCGGTCTGTCCGTCCGCCCGAACCTGCAAGGCACGATGTGCAGGTAGTCCCTATCACCCCGAACCAGACCGTCTGCTCGCCTGAACCTGCAAGGCATGGTGCGCGGGCTGCCCTGACCGGCTCGAACCCGGCCATCTATCCATCCGAACCTGCACGACACGGTGTGCCGGCGGTTCTAGCCGTGCCATCCCCCGCAAACTGGGTCGTCCGTCCGCCGGAACCCGCACGGCATGGTGCGTGGGCATGGCCATCTGCCCCAAACCGAACCGTCCGTCTGCCTGAACATGCATGGCATGGTGCACAGGTAGTCCTAGCTGCCCCGAACCGGTCTGTCCATCTGCACGAACCAGCAAAACATAATTTACGGGTTGTCCCGACCGCCCTGAACCAGACCGTTCGTCTAAATGAACTCGCACGGCACAGTGTGCAGGCGGTTCCTGCCGTGCCACCCACCCCGAACCGGGCCTGCCGTCCACCGAAACCCACACGGCATGGTGCGCGGTAGTCCCGGCCGCCCCAAACTTGTCAGTCCATCTGTACGAACTCGCAATGGATAGTGCGCGGGTAGCCCCGACTGCCCCGAACTGGGCCGTCTATCCGCCCGAACCAGTACGACACTATGCGCGGGCAGTCCTGGCCGCCCCGAACCGGACCATCTGTCTGCCCGAACCTACACAATATGGTGCATGGGAAGTCCCGGCCACCCCGAACAGGTCTGTCCGACTGCCCGAACGTGCACGACACGGTGCACGGGCGGTCTCGGACGCCCCAAACCGGTTCGTCCGCCCCCCGAGCATGCAAAGCATGGTGCGTGGGTAGTCCCGGCCGCCCCGAACCGGACCGTCCGTCCATCCGAACCCGCACGGCAAGGTGCGCGGGCGGTTCCTGCCCCGCCATTCGCTTCGAATCGGAACGTCCGTCCACCGGAACACGCACAGCACGGTGCTCGGGCATGGCCATCCACCTCGAACCATCCATATGCCTGAACCTGCATGACACGGTGCGAAGACTTGGCCATCCGCCCCAAACCGAACCGTCTGTCTGCCCGAATGTGCACGGCACAGTGCGCGGCAGTCCCAGCCACCCCGAACCGGTCTGTCCAACCGCCCGAACCCACAAGGCACGGTCTCGGGCTGTCCTGACTGCCCCAAACCGGACCGTCCATTCGCCCAAACCCGCACGGCACGATGTATGGGTGGTTCCTGCTGTGCCATCCTCCCAGAACCGGGCCGTCCGTCTGCCAGAACCTGCACGGTTTGGTGCGCGAGCATGACCATCCGCCCCGAACCGAACTGTCCGTACGCCCGAACTTGCAGGGCACCGTGTGCGGGCATGGCCATCCGCGCCAAACCGAACCATCCGTCCATCCACCCAAACATGCACGGCGTGGTGCATGGGCAGTCCCAGCTACCTCGAACCGGTCCGTCCGTCTGCACGAACCCGCAAGACACGATGCGCAGGCAGTCCCGGCCCCTTGCACCGGTCTGTCCGTAAGCCCAAACCTATACGGCACAGTGCGCGGGAAGTCTTGGCCGCCCTGAACAGGTCCGTCTGTCCGCCCAAATGCACACGGTATGGTGCGCGGGCAGCCCCAGCCGATCTGAGCCAGTCCGTCCGTCTGCTCGAACACTTAAGGCACGATGCACGGGCAGTCCCAACTGCCCTTAACCAGACCATCTGTCTTCCCGAACCCGCATGGAATGGTGTGCAAGCAATCTAGGCCGCTCGGAACAGGTCCGTCCGTTTGCCCGAATGCGCACGGCATGGTGCACGGGCAGTCTCGACTGCCTGGAACCGGACCATCATCCACCCGAACCCGCACGGTATGGTGCGCGGGTAGTTCTGACCGTGCCATCCGCCCCGAACCAGGCCTTCTGGTTGCAAGAACCCGCAAGGCATGGTGTGCGGGCATGGCCATCGGCCCTGAACTGAACCATTCGTATGCGCGAACTTGCATGGCACAGTGTGCGTGAATGGCCATCTGCCCCGAAGCGAATAGTCCGTCTGCCCGTACACGCACGGCATGGTGCGCGGGCAGTCCCGGCAGCCCCGAACCGTTCTATCCGACCGCCCGAACCAGACCATCTGTCAGCCATAACTCGCACTGCTTGTTGAGTGGGCAGTCCCCACTGCCCCGGAACCGAACCGTCCGTTCGCCCGAACCCGCTCCGCATGGTGCATGAGAGCGAAACAGAATCTATCTGAGTTTTCTTGGCATCCCCTTGGGGCTCGACCTTTTGGGGGCGTTCGGAACATCCTTGCCATGTCAGACACTACGAACCACCTTGTCGCTGGACCAAAACCTATACCGTGTAGTGCGGGAGCTGCTCCGGCCA
>JAYEPQ010000017.1:13690298-13762798 GCA_036321105.1 Dracaena cambodiana
CTCGATTCCATGGCGTGGCTCATCGAAGCAGCCGCGCCATCCTACCTATTTAAAGTTTAAGAATAGGTCGAGGGCCTCTAATCATTGGCTTTACCCGTTAGAACTCACATGCGGGCTTTACCCGTTAGAACTCGCATGCGGGCTCCAGCTATCCTGAGGGAAACTTCAGAGGGAACCAGCTACTAGATGGTTTGATTAGTCTTTCGCCCCTATACGCAAGTTAGACGAATGATTTGCACGTTAGTCTTGCTACGGGCCTCCACCAGAGTTTCCTCTAGCTTCACCCCGCTCAGGCATAGTTCACCATCTTTTGAGTCCCAACAGGCATGCTCCCACTCAACCCTTCACAGAAGATTGGGGTCGGTCGGCAGTGCACCCCGAAAAGGGGATCTCGCCCATCAGCTTCTTTGCGCCTTTCAGGTTTCCACACCCGTTGGCTCACTCGCATGTCAGACTCCTTTGTCTGTGTTTCAAGACGGGTTGGATGGGGAGCCCGCAGGCCAGTGCAAGGAGCATGCTGGTGCCCTCGAGGGCGCACGCCGAGGCGGCACGTGCTGCTTCCACAGCCGTGCCAACAGTGTTTCCGTGGGCAGGGTCGTCTGCCTGGGCTTGGGCCACCAGCGCGGCACGCAACTATCTACGCACCTAGCTGAGCGGTGGACCAGCCCTGCATGGGCCGTTCTGCATCCAGCCGGCGCGCATCACCGGCCCCCATCCGCTTCCCTCCCGACAATTTCAAGCACTATTTCACTCTCCTTTCAAAGTCCTTTTCATCTTTCCCTCGCAGTATTTGTTCGATATCGGTCTCTTGTAGCTATTTAGCCTTCGACGGAATTTACAGCCCAATTGGGGCTGCATTCCCAAACAACCCGACTCGCCGACAGTGCCTCGTGGTGCGGTAGGGACCGGGCTGGACGGGGCTCTCCACCCTCCCTGGTGCCCCTTTCCAGAGGACTTGGGCCCGATCTGTTGTTGAGGACGCTTCTCCAGACTACAATTCGGGCAGCGCGGCCGCCCGATTCCAAAGTTGGACTCTTCCTGGTCCGCTCGCCGTTACTAGGGGAATCCTCATAAGTTTCTTCTCCTCTGCTGATTGATATGCTTAAGCTCAGCAGATGGCCCTGCCTGACCTAGGGTCAGGTTTCAAGGGGCACATATCAAGCATACGGAGGAGAGCAGTCAGGAGAATCTGACGACACTGGTTTCCAAAGGAATCTGGTTCGCTACACAGGCAATGGGGCAATGCACCGAGGTGGATGATACTGCTGGTGCGAACTAGTGAAGGGACAGCAGCGCTGGCGGTCGGCTGCACAGAGGCAGGGGGCCCATCGGGACATGCTGAACTGAAACCACTCACATGCAGACATGAAGCTACCCTGCAAAGCCCGAATGCTCGAGGTGACCGTGCCCAAGCGGATGGCTCGGGCAGCAACTCGCAATGGGACATCGGTGCACACACAACGTAGCTCCGCCGAGCACAGGAAATCTGAGAGAGCCAACTACACCCAAGGGTCTGGCCTCTCTAGGCCACCCCGCAGGCTCTGCTGCGAAAATAGCCAAGAAAAAGGGGCCAAACCGGCTTCCTGAGCACCGAAAGCCAAGCAAAACGGGCCGAACCAGTCTCCTGAGCATGTAAAAACGAAAAACAAATGAGCAAAACATGCCGAAATGGACTTCCGAGCATCTAAAAGCCAACAAAAATGAGAAGCGGGCCAAACCAACCACCTGAGCACCATAAAGCTAAAAAAAATCTAGCAAAATGGGCCAAACCAACCTGCCAGGACCTCCATTGGACATGGCCGGAACTTCGGCGACGGCGGCATGGCGGAATCGGCCTCCAGAGCAGCTTAGGGCTGACAAAAATCTGCAAAATGGGCCAAATTGACCTGCCTGGGCCTCCGCTGGACATGGCCGGAACTCCGGCGATGCCGGCCGGACAGCTACCCCCCGGGCACATCGCGTGGTGGGGTGGGCCACCCACCCGAGCCAAAGGATCCTGCTCCGCACACTCCATGGCCTGCCCTTGCCATGCCCAGGTAGTGCTAGAACTCTGGCGATGGCTGACAGGGCGAAACCGGCCTCCGGAGCACCATAAAGGCGACAAAAACGAGCAAAACAGGCCAAACCGGCCTGCTTGGGCCTCCGCCGAACATGGCCGGAACTCCGGCAACAGCTGGACAGCTGCCCCCGGGGCACACCGCGTGGTGGGGTGGGCCGTCCACATGAGCCAAAGGGGCCTACCCCTGCCTTGCCCAGACGGTGCCATGGCCTGCCCATGCCATGCCTAGACGGTGCCATGGCCTGCCCATGCCATGCCTAGACGGTGCCATGGCCTGCCCCTGCCATGCCTAGACAATGCCATGGCTTCTATTTGCTTGCCCCTCTGCTACCTTAGAACAGGTTTTAACCTTAATTAGTCCCCTGCAGACCCAAGTGTCTATGCTAGCTCACTTTTTTCAAAAGAGGTTGGACAAGCTCAAAGTGGAAAAAGTGGCTATTCCTGAGGATGGATTCTCAAGACCTGAGAGCCCTAGGCACACGAGGGGTGTTCCACCCTTACGGACCAGCCATTTTCCCTTAGAATTGCAGTTCTGGTCGTTCAACTCGGCCCGAACAGCCAGGGCAACTGGCCTGAACCATGTCGCCCACACTGAACAGCCCAGGATCCCGGCTAGGGGGGTGTGGTAGCCATTCTGGCCGTGCCACGAGCCTCAAACCAGCACGTCACATGATTGGAATCTGCACGGAGTGGTGCAGGGGCTGTTCCGGCCGTGCCAGCCGCCACGAGCCGGACCGTCAGGTAATTTGCGCGTCAGCTGCCTTCCTTGGATGTGGTAGCTATTTCTTAGGCTCCCTCTCTGGAACTGAACCCTAATTCTCCGTCACCCATCACCACTATGGTAGGCCTCTATCCTATCATGCGTCGCCGGCACGAGGGCCATGCGATCCATCGAGTTATCATGAATCATCAGAGCAGCGGGCAGAGTCCGCATCGACCTTTTATGTAATAAATGCATCCCTTCCAGAAGTGCGCGGGCAGTCCCGGCCGAGCCATCGGTCTCTCTCAAACCCGTACGACACCATGCATAGGTAGTCTCGGCTCTGCCATCTGCCCCCACTGGACTGTTCGTACACCCGAACCGCACGACACGGTGCGCTGGCATGGCCATCCGCCCCGAACCGAACCGTCCGCCCGCCAAACGCGCACAGCTGGTGCGTGGGCAGTCCCGGCCACCTCGAACCAATTCGTCCATCCACCCGAACCCGCATGGCACGGTGCGCAGGCAGTTACGATCGCCCCGAACCGGACCACCGGCCGCCAGAACCCGAAAGGCATGGTGCGCAGGCTGTCCCGGCCGCACCGAAGCGGACCATCCGTTCACCCGAACCCGCATGGCATGGTGTGTGGGCGGTTCAAGTCGTGCCATCCGTGGTGAACCAGGCAGTCTGTTCACCGGAAATCGCACGGCATGATGCATGGGCATGGCCATCTGCCCCGAATCAAACCATAAGTACGCCCGAACCTGCACGGACACCACCCTAAACCGAACTGTACGTTTGCCTGAATGCGCTCGGCACGGTGTGCAGTCCATTCATCCGCCTGAACCCTCACGGCATAGTGTGAGGGCGGTTCGTGCCGTGCCATCCGCCTCAAACCGGGCCATCCGTCCACCAGAACCCGCACGGCGCACGACACAGTGTGAAGGTAGTCCCGGCCACCCCGAACCGGTCCATGCATCTGTCGGAACCCGCATGGCGCATGACGTAGTGTGCAGGCAGTCCCGATTGCCCCAAACTGGACCGTCCGTCTGCTCGAACCCGCATGGCACTGTGTGCGGGCCATCCCAGTCGCCCCGAACGGACCGTCCGTCTGCACCAACCTGAATGGCATGGTGCGCGGGCAGTCTCGGCCACCCCAAATCGGTCCGTCGATCCGCTCGAACGCACACGACACGGTGTGCAAGCAGTCCCGGCCGCCCCGAAACGGCCCGTCCTTCCGCCCGAACACGTAAGGCACGGTGCGCGGGCAGTCCTGGCCGCCCCGAACCGGACCGTCCGTCCGCCCAAACCGGCACAGCACGGTGCATGGGCAGTCCCGGCCTTGCCATCCGCCTTGAACCAGGCCGTCTGTCATTCGTACGCCCGAAACTGCACGGCACGGTGCGTGGGCTATTAAGGCCAGGAACGCATCGCCGACAGAAGGGACGGGACGGCCAGTGCACACCATAAGGCGGACTGGTCGGCCCATCCCAAGGTCCAACTACGAGCTTTTAACTGCAACAACTTAAATATACACTATTGGAGCTGGAATTACCGTGGCAGCTGGCACCAGACTTGCCCTCCAATGGATCCTTGTTAAGGGATTTAGATCGTAATCATTCCAATTACAAGACTTGTAAGACCTCGATATTGTTATTTATTGTCACTACCTACCCGTGTCAGGGTTGGGTAATTTGCGTGCCTGCTGCCTTCCTTGGATGTGGTAGCCATTTCTCAGGCTCCCTCTCCGGAATCGAACCCTAATCCTTCGTCACCCATCACCACCATGGTAGGCCTCTATCCTACCATCGAAAGTTGATAGGGCAGAAATTTGAGTGATGCGTCATTGGCACGAGGGCCGTGCGATCCGTCGAGTTATCATGAATCATCATAGCAGCGGGCAGAGCTCGCATCAGCCTTTTATCTAATAAATGCATCCCTTCCGGAAGTCGGGTTTTGTTGCACGTATTAGCTCTAGAATTACTACGGCTATCCGAGTAGGATGTACCATCAAACAAACTATAACTGATTTAATGAGCCATTCGCAATTTCACAGTCTAAATTTGTTCATAAATACACATACATGGCTTAATCTTTGAGACAAGCATATGACTATTGGCAGGATCAACCAAGTAGCACACCCTCGATGACGTCCATGCTGCCCGGGTGCCCTCCCGAGCATGGGAGGATGGGCCGTCAACAGGCGAGGCGTCGCTCATTCGTAGGTAGCCGAATCGCAGCCGAGTAGAGGAGCAGGGGGCGGCAGACCCCCAAACCTCATCAAATCCACAACACCCGTGAGCTTTGGCGAGTCCTCGACAACTTGTCGAAGCGGACGGCCGTGTACAGCCGCCGTTCGGTGGTGTCGCAAACCCCCATGTGTGCCTCTCCCACCGCATCAAGTGAACGGAGGAGAGTGGTCAGGTGAATCTGACGACAATGGTTTCCAAAGGAATCCGGTATGCTGCACAGGTGATGTGATAAACTGCAACCGCACAGTGTCGGTTGTAGCACTATACAGGTCGTCCCACAGAGATCTCAGATGTTTTGCGATTCTTACAATTTCTATAGTTCTAGTGGATTAATAAAGAATTCTAAGTTGGAAGGATGAGTTTTAAATCTAGATATTGGCCTAGAATTTCGAATCCATTAGAATAATAGTCTAACAATAAATTATCTCTTTCTTCCTTTTTTTAATTATGCAGTTTGTTACCCAAAGGTTTGTTACCCAAATGGCGGTCATTTCAGCCAAATAGCAGCCCAATGGTGGGGCCATGCACTGAGTTTTTATCCGTGGTTTCATTATAAGTTTGTAGTTTGAGTAAATCGGTTGAAATTTCTTCCACATGAGTCCCTTGTCTTGTACGTTTGATTTTCTTGACTATATTTGAATTTGAATCTCTGCAGTATTTTAATCTTGTAGTTTTACTCTATTTGAACTCTTTTCTGGACTTGATTTTCTAATCCGGCTCTGATTTCTGCTATCTCCTTGTATGAATCGGATTACCTAAAAAAACACTAAAAATATCCAAGTAGTATTTATTTATATACAAAAATAGATAAAGTATGGGAAGAAAAATACAATATATGATACTCATCACACCCCCACACCTATCTTTTACTAGTACTCGAGCAAAAGCTAAACCTAAGAAGAAAAAGAAAAATCATAACTTACTTTCGCAAGAATCGTGATTGCACTTAGCATTTTCAACAAACCTTTAAATCCCTAGGTTACCCTAATGAACGAGTGTTGTCTCGTGAGGGTTTGCAATGAATAAACCCATAAAATTCATGAAGAAAATAAATTAAAGAATAAAGAAAAAAAAATATGGATAACCAAAAATTAGGAAAATTAAAAATTTTGTACAAAAAAAGAAAAATCTTTTTTATAATATTTTCATTAATTAATCTCACTAATATACAAATTCAAGAACGCATTTATATTATCAATTTTCAAATCGAGCATCATATCAAATACACTTATCATTTTAATCAAAAATTTAAATCATATCTTTCAATACTTACTAACAGATAATTCATTAGCTCCTATAGCACGTGTGATAGTTTACTTCAATTTTGGACTCCAACTCTAACTCATGATTCATCTTCTCTCTCATAACAATTTTTTTCTTTTTCTCTTTTTTTTTCTTTTTTTAAGAATATTTTACCTTTCATGCGAATATTCACGCTTGCTTAGGAGCAACGTACCCGATTACTCAGTTCATACTCTTTTCTTTTTCTTTTTTTTTTCAGAATATTTCACCTTTCATGCGAATATTCACGTTTACTTAGGCAAAAATTACCCGATTACTTAGATCATTTTCTTTTTTCACTCTTAAGGCTATTGCCTTAATACCAAGTGCACCCCATTATTTTATTATCACTTTTTTTTGTTTAGAGAGAGAAGACTTACTCATTCGTTATCATGTTTATCCTTAACCTATAAACTATTGTGAAGTAAAAAATAGATGTATACTTACCTCAAAACTACTGTTAGCGGTATTTATTTTTTGAATTTTAATCTTTTTCATAAATTCAACGTGCATCGTCTAATCTACTCTCATATCCAATTTCAAATTTAAATGTGTTCCTTTACTGTAATTAGGTTGATCTATTGATAAAAATAAATAAATTTTTTGTAAAATTTATTTATTTATTTTTTTAGTTTTTCTTCATTTTTTAATTTATTTTTTTAGTTTTTTTCAGTTTTTTTAAATTTTTTCAGTTAGTTACCTTAAAAATTACCCAAAGTGTAAAATAAAGAAACCCAAAAATCTAAAAATAAAATAAAAATTAAAAAAAAACTAAAAATCCTAGAAAAATATGAAGAAAATATGCTAACCCAGTCCCCCACACCTAAACTCATATATGCCCTCATACACAAACCAAGTGTAGTAAAATAAATAAAAAAACTATATTTTACATATTATACATTTATTAGAAAATTTAAACCGGTTACGACCTCTTGATCGCTTTCCACTCTCATAGTGTGTCCCTTTATGTTTTAATATCGATGAATTTAACCTTTTTGTCAATTTTGCATTTAATCTCTCCATTTTGTTTTTGATTTTTCTCAATTTAATTCTACTTTTCTTTTTTAATTCAATAATAAAATTTTGAAGTTGGAAATCGTACCTTTATCGTCGATATTTGACCCACGAGTATCTTTCATAGTAGTAAGTATTTTGGTTTTATTAACTTATGAAATAATATACACACTTTGATGTAGCGGAACCATGAGCTTTATTTTGGATCGTCCTTCTAAATCATTAGATACCATAATCACTTTCTTTTGTAGTTCCTTCCAATCTTCAAGTATTATAGGCTTGTCATGCAAATTTTCTTTAATTTTGTCATCAAAATTCTCAAAAGAAAATACTATACTAGTGGACTTATCATTTGTCAAGTTATTATGAAGGGATAAAAAATCTTCTTCACAAATTTCTTCACAATTTCTATCAAAAGAATTAAATGATAATGTATCACTAGCAAACTCATCATGAGGCAAATCACCAAGTAAAATATTTTTTTATCACTAGTTTCATCATAATTATTTTCATAATAGTTTAAAATAGGTTGATCACAATGTTGAATTATAAATTCATCATGCACAAAATTATTTAACTCATTTTGAATCATATCTACTTCAAAAGATGACTGAAGTGGGTGCTCATTGGAGTCAGATATGTTCAAACTATTACATGGTTGATCTCTAAAAAGTTTAGTTTGAGAATTCGCTTTGAGAAGATCTTCCATACAAGCTACAGTTTTAGAGGATGAATTTTGAGAGGATGATTTTAGTAAACCTTCTATACCTTCCTCAATTCTACGTCTTCGTTCCTCAGACTCATGATTGTAATTTTTCTTATTTTCTTTAAATGATTGCATCTCGAGATCATGAGTGAAATTTGATGGTAGATATGATAGATCTGTGTACATATTTGATGATAAATATGAAATGGTTGAAGGTAGATTTTTATAACATGCATACATTGCTTCTAATCTTTTTAATTTTTTATCTAACATGTTCAATTAAATATCTTGTTCATGATTGAATGTAGAATATGAAGATGAGTAGCCCATAAAGAAAGAATCAGATGGAGTACTCTCTTGGTATGGCTCTTGATTATATGCAAAATTAGAATTATTTATCTATTCATAACTGTAATTTTGTGTATAAGAAGTGCTCGTAGGTTCATTATATGTGTTATGAATTTGATTATAACCTAGTCCTAGCAAACTTTCTATCCATAGACACTGATAATAATTATGATATGGATCACGACAATTATAACAATCAGTTTGATTTTGAAACTTTTTTTAATTTATTTTTGAAAAAGGTGGGGAGGGACAGAGATGGAAAAGAAATAAAAAGATTGATTGTTTTTTTTTTGAAATTTTTTATAGAACTAGGGAACCAAATCAAAGAACAGGTGGAAATTTGGGTTCAGAATCACCTTTACTTGTTGCCAATTGGCAGTTTTGGCCGCTAAATAGCAGATAACCAGAGAGTTTGACTCTCTGGTTTCTGCTGCTTAGTCCAGAGGCTCTTATGATCCTTTTTATCTTCCTGCATCTGTAATTACTGCTCCCTGCATACTCAACACATACTGTTAACCCGTAAAACGTCAGAAAAAGAAAGAAAAACACCGTTAATCCCGGCAACGACGCCAAAAACTTGATGTGATAAACTGCAAGCGCACAGTGTCGATTGTAGCGTTATACAGGTCGTCTCATAGATATCTCAGGTGTTTTGCGATTCTTACATTTCTTTAGTTCTAGTGGATTAATAAAAAATTCTAAGTTGGAAGGATGAGTTTTAAATTCTAGAGATTAGCTTAAGATTTAGAATCCATTATAATAACAGTCTAATAATAAATTATCTCTTTCTTCCTATCTTTTTAATTATGCACGGTTATGTAATATATTAAAAAGGTGATCTATTTAATTTGATTTTAATCAAGTGCTCTTAAGTATGACCTATCAAGTGATGTGCAAATATAGACCATCAAAGATAACATATTTCTTAAAAACAAATCATATCGAGTAGAAAATCTTATAAACAAAAGAAAATAAATAAACGTCAAACCCTAATCTAAGCATAGGCTATCAAAAGACCTTACTTAAGTATAACCTATCAAAAAATTTAGATTTACAAGTTTACTCAATTCAATTTATATATAATAATATCTTTATTGATAATTCTAAAAACAAACAAAGAATAAGAATTCCAAACTTAATTTAAGCATAGATTATAAAAATATTAATTAAGCATAATCTATCAAAGAATTATGATTTGTGAACACTATCTTCTATTTATTTACAGAAAAATCATAACATTATTTCTTTTCAGAAAAAAGATGAGATAACTCCATGTTAGATCTATTAAACTAACTTCATCTACATCCTAGAGCTAAAGAAAATTAGCTACTCATAATTCTACTAAGCAAAATCCTATTTTTATTCATGAACACAATAAAATCTAATCTAGAAAGACAATAAAACCTAAACTAGAAAGCAATTAACTCTATCTAGAAAGCAAATAAAGAATTAAAAACAATGGCTTACCTCTGGAGCACGGTATTGTGGCCATCACCCCTTCAGCAAAATCCTAATTTTATTAATTTAAAAACGAGTACAAAAACTTATAGGATTTTTTTAGAATATAAGGACACGGCCAATATATAGGTTTCAGAAATCAAATCCTAATTCTAACGGAACTAAAAAAAATACAAAATTACAATTAAAATTGACAAAAACTCAGCGCATGGGCCTTCCAATGGGCCGCTATTTGGCTTAAATGACCGCCATTTGGCGGCTACAATTTGAGTAAAACAGTTGAAATTTCTTCCACTTGAGTCCCTTGTCTTTTACATTTGATTTTCCTAACTGTATCTGAATTTGAATCTCTGCAGTATTTTAATCTTGTAGCTTTACTCTCTTTGAACTCTTTTCATGAATTTGATTTCCTAATTCGGCTCTGATTTCATGCTATCTCCTTGTATGAATTGGATTACCTGAAAAAATAATAAAAAAATCTAAGTAGCATTTATTTATATACAAAAATAGATAAAGTATGGGAGGAAAAATATAATATATGATATTCATCAACAGGTAATGGGGCAATGCATCGAGGCGGACGTTGCCACTGGTGCGAACCAGTGAAGGGACAGCAGCGTCGGTGGTCGGTTTCGCAGAGGCAGTGGCCTGCCGGACATGCTGAACCGAAACCACTCACATACTGACACGGAAGCTACCCAGCGAGGCCCGAATGCTCATGGCGGCCGTGCCCAAGCAGATGCATGGGAAGCAACTTGCAACGAGACATCGGTGTGCATGCAATGTAGCTCCGCCAAGCACAGGAAATCCGAGACAGCAAGCTAGACCCGGGGGTATGGCCTCCCTAGGCCACCACGCAGGCTCCACTACAAAAATAGCCAAGACAAAGGGGCCAAACCGGCCTCCCGAGCACCGAAAGCTAAGCAAAATGGGGCGAACCGGCCTCCCGCACATGTAAAAACCAACAAAAACGAGCAAAACTGGCTGAAATGGCCTCTCGAGCACCTAAAAGCAAACAAAAATGAGAAAAACGGGCCAAACAAGCCTCCCGAGCACCATAAAGCCAACAAAATCGAGCAAAACGGGCCAAACCAGCCTGCTCGGTCCTCCACCGGACATGGCCGAAACTCTAGCGACAGCCAGCGAGGCAAAACCAGCCTCCCCAGCACCTTAAGGCCGACAAAAACGAGCGAAACGGGCCAAATCGACCTAGCCGGGCCTCCGCCAGACATAGCCGGAGCTCCGATGATGGCCGGTGGCTGTGCCGGCCAGACAGCCTTCCCCCGGGGCACACCGCGTGGTAGAGTGGGCCGCCCTCCCGAGCCAAAGGGTCCTGCTCCGTACACGGCATGGCTTGCCCATGCCATGCCCAGTTACTGCCAAAACTTCGGCGATGGCCGGCGGGGCAGAACCAGCCTCCGGAGCACCATAAAGCCTACAAAAACGAGCAAACGTGCCAAACCTGCCTGCTCGGGCCTCTGCCGGACATGGCTGGAACTTCGGCTATGTCTCCTGTTTGCTTGCCCCCCTACTACCTTAGAAAAGGTTTTAACCTTAATTAGTCCCATGTAGACTCAAGTGTCTCTGAAGAGGCGAGACAACCTTAGAGTGGAAAAAGTGGCTATTCCTGAGGATGGACCCTCAAGACCTGAGCGCCGTGGGTGCAGCAATTTTCCCTCAGACTCAAGTGTCTCTCGAAGTTTCCCTTAGGATAGCTGGAGCGCGCGTGCGAGTTCTATCGGGTAAAGTCAATGATTAGAGGCATCCAGGGTGCAATGCCCTTGACCTATTCTCAAACTTTAAATAAGTAGGACTGCACGACTGCTTCGATGAGTCACGCCACGGAATCGAGCTCTCCAAGAGTTCCATTTTTGGTAAGCAGAACTGGCGATGCGGGATGAACCAGAAGCCAGGTTATGATGCCCAACTGCACGCTAACCTAGAACCCACAAAGGGTGTTGGTCCATTAAGACAGCAGGACGATGGTCATGGAAATCGAAATCCGCTAAGGAGTGTGTAACAGCTCACCTGCCTAATCAAGTAGCTCCGAAAATGGACGACGCTTAAGCGCGCGACCCACACCCGGCCATTGAGGCAATCATCATGCCCCAATGAGTAGGAGGGTGCGACGGGCACTGAAAAACCCGGGATGCGAGCCCGGGTAGAGCTGCAGTCAGTGCGGATCATGGTGGTAGTAACAAATATTCAAATGAGAACTTTGAAGGCCGAAGAGTGGAAAGGTTCCATGTGAACGGCACTTGTACATGGGTTAGCCGATCCTAAGGGACGGGGAAGCCCGTCAGACAGCGTGTCATCGCGCGAGCTCCGAAAGGGAATCGGGTTAAGATTCCCAAGCCGGGACATGGCAGCGGATGACAACGTTAGGGAGTCCGGAGATACCAGCGGGGGCCTCGGGAAGAGTTATCGTTTCTTCTTAATAGCCCGCCCACCCTAGAAACAGCTCAGCCAGAGGTAGGGTCTAGCCGCTGGAAGAGAACCGCACGTTGCATGGTGTCCGGTGCACCCCCGGCGGCTCGTGAAAATTTGGAGGACCGAGTGTCGCCCATGTCTGGTTGTACTCATAGCCGCATCAGGTCTCCAAGGTGAACAACATCTGGCCAATGGAACAATGTAGCCAATGGAACAATGTAGGCAAGGGAAGTCGGCAAAACAAGTTCGTAACTTTGGGAAAAAGGATTGGCTCTGAGCGCTGGGCACGGGGGTCCCAGCCCCGAACTCGTTTGCTATCGACGGACTGCTCGAGCCGCACCCGTGGCGAGAGCGGGTTGCCGCATGCCGGCCGTGGGACGGACTGGGAACGGCTCCCCTGCGAGGGAGGGCCTTCCCCCGGCGTCGAATAGCCGATGCGAAATTGGTACAGACAAGGGGAATCTGACTAATTAATTAAAACAAAGCATTGTGATGGTCCCTGCGGATGATAATGCAATGTGATTTTTGCCCAGTGCTCTGAATGTTGAAGTGATGAAATTCAACCATGCGTGGGTAAATGGCGGGAGTAACTATGACTCTCTTATGGTAGCCAAATGCTTCGTCATCTAATTAGTGACACGCATGAATGGATTAACGAGATTCCTACTATCCCTGTCAACTATCCAGCGGAACCATAGCCAAGGGAATGGGCTTGGCAGAATCAGCGGGGAAAGAAGACCCTGTTGAGCTTGACTCTTGTCCGACTTCGTGAAATGACATAAGAGTTGTAGGATAAGTGGGAGCCGGTTCGCCTGGCGAAAGTGAAATATCACTACTTTTAACGTTATTTTACATATTCCGTGAGATGGAGGCAGGGACCAGCCCCTCTTTTTGGCTCCAAGGATGCTCTACGCAGGCCAATCCGGGCGGAAGATATTGTCAGGTGGGGAGTTTGGCTGGGGCGGCACATCTGTTAAAAGATAACGTAGGTGTCCTAAGATGAGCTCAACGAGAACAGAAATCTCGTGTGGAACAAAAGGGTAAAAGCACATTTGATTCAGATTTCCAGTACGAATACGAACCGTGAAAGCATGGCCTATCGATGCTTTAGACCTTCGAAATTTGAAGTTAGAGGTGTCAGAAAAGTTACAATAGTGATAACTGGCTTGTGGCAGCCAAGCGTTCATAGCGACATTGCTTCGTGATTCTTCGATGTCAGCTCTTTCTATCATTGTGAAGTAGAATTCACCAAGTGTTGGATTGTTCACCCACCAATAGGGAATGTGCGCTGGGTTTAGACCGCCGTGAGACAGGTTAGTTTTACCCTACTGATGACCGCGCCGCGATAATAATACAACCTAGTACTAGAGGAACCGTTGATTCACACAATTGGTCATCGCGCTTGGTTGAAAGCCAGTGGCGTGAAGCTACCATGTGTCGGATTATGATTGAATGCCTCTTAGTCAGAATCTAACTGTCTCTCGCCGCTATTTAGCCTTGGACGGAATTTCCCGCCTGACTGGGGCTGCATTCCCAAACAACCCGATTTGCCGATAGCGCCACATGGTGCGGTAGGGTTCGGGCCGGATGGGGCTCTAACCCTCCATGGCGCCCCTTTCCACGGGACTTGGGCTTGGTCCGTCGGTGAGGACGCTTCTCTAGACTACAATTCGGGCAGCGCGGCCGCTCGATTCCCAAGCTGGGCTCTTCCTGGTTCGCTCGCTATTACTAGGGGAATCCTTGTAGGTATCTTCTCCTCTGTTTATTGATATGCTTAAGCTCAGCAGGTGGCCTTTCCTGACCTGGGGTCATGTTCCGAGGGGCGCGTACGGGCGCACCCGACGGCGTGGGTTCCTTGCATGCACCGCTGTAGTCGGAGGTGGAGGCAGCGTCCGGTGCCGTATGTGTCCGTCCACCACTCGCTGCCCTGTTCCCAGTCGGCGGCCTGCACTTTGGCCCGCCGTGCCGCAAGGCATGGGGGGCCAATCTCCGCATATGCACTCGCCAGTGCCCCTGCTCATGGTGCGCAGAGCGACATGAGGCAGGACGCCCAGGCAGGCATGCCCTCGGCCATATAGCCTCGGGCGAAACTTGCGTTCAAAGACTCGATGGTTCACGGGATTCTGCAACTCACACCAAGTATCACATTTCGCTACGTTCTTCATCGATGTGAGAGCCAAGATATCCATTGCCGAGAGTCGTAAAAGTTTGACATGTATGGATGGATCGCACCACACGCCAGAACCAGCTTGTGGCGCCCTCCCCGAATGTGAATGTTCCTTGGCACCCATCGCTCTAGGTATTGTTCCCTTCGCCAGTACCGCAACGAGGTGGGGCGGGGGCGACCATGGGTGCCCCGGGTGGCGGGGTCGACAGGCGAATGCCGCCATCCCTCTACCCCAGCGAGAGCGTTGACGGCTTCACAATTGTCTGTTTGGACCTCGACAATGATCCTTCCGCAGGTTCACCTACAGAAACCTTGTTACGACTTCTCCTTCCTCTAAATGATAAGGTTCAGTGGAATTCTCGCGACGTCATGGGCGGCGAACCGCCCCCGTCGCTGCAATCCGAACACTTCACTGAATCATTCAATCGGTAGGAGTGACGAGCGGTGTGTACAAAGGTTAGGGACGTAGTCAACGTGAGCTGATGACTCATGCTTACTAGAAATTCCTCGTTGAAGACCAACAATTGTAATGATCTATCGCCATCATGAAATTTTCAAAGATTACCCGGGCCTGTCAGCCAAGTCTAAAGACTCGTTGAATACATCAGTGTAGAGCGCATGCGGCCCAGAACATCTAAGGGCATCACAGACCTGTTATTGCCTCAAACTTTCGTGGCCTAAGCAGCCATAGTCCCTCTAAGAAGCTAGCAGTGAAGGATGCCTCCGCGTAGCTAGTTAGCAGGCTGAGGTCTCATTCGTTAATAGAATTAACCAGACAAATCACTCCACCAACTAAGAATGGCCATGCACCACCATCCATAGAATCAAGAAAGATCTCTCAGTCTATCAATCCTTACTATGTCTGGGCCAGGTAAGTTTCCCCGTGTTGGGTCAAATTAAGCCTCAGGCTCCACTCCTGGTGGTACCTTCCGTCAATTCCTTTAAGTTTCAGCCTTGCTACCATACTCCCCTCGGAACCCAAAAACTTTGATTTCTCATAAGGTGCCGGCAGAGTCCTAAAAGCAACATCCACCGATCCCTGGTCGGCATCGTTTATGGTTGAGTCTTGGACGGTATCTGATCGTCTTCGAGCACCCAACTTTTGTTCTTTATTAATGAAAACATCCTTGGCAAATGCTTTCGCAGTTGTTCGTCTTTCATAAATCCAAGAATTTCACCTCTAACTACAAAATACGAATGCCCCCGACTGTCCCTCTTAATCATTACTCCGATCCCAAAGGCTAACAGAATAGGACCGAAATCCTGTGATGTTATCCCATGCTAATGTATACAGAGCGTAGGCTTGCTTTGAGCACTCTAATTTCTTCAAAGTATTGACGTCGGAGGCACGACCCGGCCAGTTAAGGCCAGGAATGCATTGCCGATAGAAGGGACGGACGGCCGATGCACACCGGAAGGCGGACCGGCCGACCCAGCCCAGGGTCCAACTACGAGCTTTTTAACTACAACAACTTAAATATATGCTATTGGAGCTGGACTAATCGCGGCTGCTGGCACCAGAATTGCCCTCCAATGGATCCTCGTTAAGTGATTTAGATTGTACTCATTCCAATTACCAGACTCGTAAGAGCCCGGTATTGTTATTTATTTTCACTACATCCCATGTCAGGATTGGGTAATTTGTGCGCCTGCTGCCTTCCTTGGATGTGGTAATCATTTCTCAGGCTCCCTCTCTGGAATTGAACCCTAATTCTCCATCACGCGTCACGACCATGGTAGGCCTCTATCCTACCATCGAAAGTTGATAGGGCAGAAATTTGAATGATGCGTCACCTGCACGAGGGCCGTGCGATCCATCGAGTTATCATTAATCATCAGAGCAGCAGGCAGAGCTTGCATCGGCCTTTTATCTAATGAATGCATCCCTTCCGGAAGTTGGGTTTTGTTGCACGTATTAGCTCTAGAATTACGATGGTTATCCGAGTAGCACGCACCATCAAACAAACTATAACTGATTTAATGAGCCATTCATAGTTTCAAAGTTTGAATTTGTTTATACTTACACATGCATGGCTTAATCTATGAGATAAGCATATGACTAATGGTAGGATCAACCAGGTAGCACACCCTCGACGACGTCCGCACTACCGGGGTGCCCTCCCAAGCACGAGAGGATGGGCCGTCGGCAGGCGGGGCATCATTCATTCATAGGTAGACAAATTGCAACCGAGTAGAGGAACGGGGGGGTAGCAGACCCCCAACTCTTTTCAAATCCACAGCACCCGCGAGCCCTAGCAAGTCCTCGACAGCCTATTGGAGCGGACGGCCGCATACGACTGTCGTTCGGTGGCTGTCGCGGTCCCCCATGTGTGCCTCCCCCGACACATCAAGTGTACGGAGGAGAGCGGTTGTGAGAATCTGATGACATTGGATTCCAAAGGAATCTGATTTGCTGTACAGGCAACGGGGGCAATGCACAGAGGCGGATGCTGCCACTGGTGCGAACCAGTGAAGGGACAACAACATCAGCGGTCGGCGGCGCAGAGGTAGGGGGTCTGTCGGAACATGCTGAACCGAAACCACTCACATTCCAACACGGAAGCTGCCTGCGTGGCCCGAATGCTCGTGGCGGCCGAGCCCAAGCGGATGGCTCGGGCAGCAACTCGCAACGGGACATTGGTGCGCATGCAATGTAGCACGCTGAGCATGGGAAATCCATGAGAGCAAGATCAGGGGTCTGGCCTCCCCAGGCCACACTGCAGGCTCCGCTGTGAAAATAGCCAAGGAAAAGGGGCCAAACCGGACTCCTGAGCACCGAAAGCCAAGCAAAACAGGCCAAACCGGCCTCCTGAGCACATAAAAACCAACAAAAATGAGCAAAACAAGCCGAAACGGCCTCTCGAGCACCTAAAAGCTAACAAAAATGAGAAAAATAGACCAAACCAGCCTCTCGAGCACCATAAAGCCGACAAAATCGTGCAAAACGGGCCAAACTAGCCTGCCCGAGCCTCCGTCGGACATGGCCGGAACTTCGGGGACGGCCGGCAAAGCGGAACCGGCCTCCCGGGCACCTTAAGGCCAACAAAAATGAGCAAAATGAGCCAAACTGGCCTGCTCGGGCCTCTGCCGAACATGGCCGGAACTCTGGCGATGGCCGGTGGCGTCGCCGGCCGAACAGCCGCCCCCCGGGGCACACCGCGTGGTGCGGTGGGCCACCAACCCGAGCCAAAGGGTCCGGCCCCTGCCAGGTGGTGCCGGAACACCGGCGATGGCCGGCAGGGCAGAACCAGCCTCCGGAGCACCTTAAAGCCGACAGAAATGAGCAAAACGGGCCAAACCGGCCTGTCCTGGCCTCCGTTGGTCATGGCCAGAACTCCGGCGATGGCCGGCGGCACCGCCGGCTGGACAGCTGCCCCGTGGGGAAAACCGGGTGGCAGGGTGGGCCGCCCACCCGAGCCAAAGGGCCTACCCCTGCCATGCCCAGACGGTGCTAAGGCCTGCCCATGCCATGTCTAGACGGTGCCATGGCCTGCCTCTGCCATGCCCAGACGGTGCCATTGCTCCTGTTTGCTTACCACCTACTACCTTAGAACAGGTTTTAACCTTAATTAGTCCCCTGCAGACCCAAGTGTCTCTGCTAGCTCTCTATTCTCAAAATTGGCTGGACAACCTCAAAGTGGAAAAAGTGGCTATTCTTGAGGATGGACCCTCAAGACCTGAGCACCCTAGGCGCACGGGGGTGTTCTGCCAGCACGGTGCTACCATTTTCCCTCAGAATTGTTGTTCTGGTTGTGCCACTCGGCCTAACCAACCATGGCACTCAGCCAGAACAGAGTCGCCCGCACCGAACAGCCCAGGAGCCTGGCCAGGGAGTGTGGCAGTCATTCTGGTCGGGCCAAGAGCCCTGACCTAGCCCGTTGCACGAGTGGAAACCGCACGGAGCGGTGCAGGGGCTGTTCCGACCATGCCAGCTCCCCACGAACCACACCGTTGGTCTGCCTGAGCTCGCATGGGAGGGTGCGACGGCAGTTCTGGCCGTGCCATCCACCTGGAACCCGACCGTTACTCCACTCGAACCCGCATGGCACGGTGCATGGGGAGTCCAGGCTGTGCCATCTGCCCCAAACCAAGCCTTCCGTCCGTCCAAACCGACACGACACGGTACACAGGCAGTCCCAGCTATGCCATCTGCTCCCAACAGGACCGTCGGTCTGCACATACCGTACGGCACGGTGAGCAGGGAGTACCGGCCGTACCATCTACCCCAAACTGAGCCGTCGGTCTGGCTGAACCCGCTCGGCACTGTGCACGGGCAGTCCCGATCGGGCCATCGGCCCCGAACCCGACCGTCCATGTGCCCGAACCTGCACGGCACATTATGCGGGCAGCCCCGTCCGTGCCATCCGCCACAAACCGAATCATGTGTATGGCCAAACCCGCACAGCATGGTGCGCGGGCAGTGTCATCCGCCCCGAACCGGATCATCCGCCTGCCTGAACGTGCAAGGCACGGTGCGCAAGCAGCCCCGACCGCCCCGAATTGGACCGTCCGTCTGTCGGATCCCGCATGACACAGTGCGCGGGCCACCCCGGCCATGCCATTCGCCCCTATCTGGTCTGTCCGACCTGCCAAACCCGCAAGGTCCAGTGCGCGGGCAGTCCCGACTGCCCTGAACCGGACCGTCCGTACTCCCAAACCAGCATGACACTATGCACGGGTAGCCCCTTCCATGCCATCTGCCCTGAACCCGCATGGCACGGTGCGCGAGCAGTGCCATCCACCCCGAATAGGACCGTCCGCCCGCCCGAACACGCAAGGCATGGTGCACGGGCAGTCCCGACCACCCCGAATCGGACCGTCCATACACCGGATCACGCACGGCACGGTGCGAGGGCAGCCCCGGCCCAGCCATCTTCCCCGAATCAGATCGTCCTCTGCCCGAGCTTACAAGGCCCGGTACGTGGGCAGTCCCGACCGCCCTGAACTAGATAGCCATCGCCCAAACCCGCACGACAATGTGCGCGGGCAGCCCTGTCCATGCCATTCGCCCCGAACGGGGCCCTGCGTTCGGCCGAACCTGCACGGTACGTTGCGCGAGCAGTGCCATCTGCCCCGAACTGGACCATCCGCCCACTCGTACGCGTAAGGCATGGTGTGTGGGCTGTTCTGACTGCCCCGAATCGGACCATCCGTATGCCGGATCCCTTCCGACACGATGCATTGGTAGCCCCGACCATACCATCTGCCCCGAACCAGTCCGTTCGCCCGCTCGAACATGCAAGGCCCGATGTGTGGGCAGTCCCAACCGCCCCGAACCGGACCATCCGTACGCCCGAACCCGTAAGGCACTATGCGCAGGAAGCCCCTTCTGTGCCATCCGCCCCGAACCAAACTGTGCGTATAGCCGAAACTGCATGGCACGGTGTGCGGGCAGTGCCATCCACCTCGAACCAGACCGTCTGCCCACCCAAACGCGCAAGGCACGGTATGCGGGCAGTCCCAACCACCCCGAATTGGAACGTTATCAGCCTGATCCCGCATGGCACGGTGCGCGGGTAGCCCTGGCCATGTGGAAGGATCGCACGAGATGCCAGAACCAGCTTGCGGCGCTCTCCCCGACTGTGAATGTTCCTTGGCGCCTACCGCGCCGAGTATTGTTCCCGCCGCCCGTCCCACAACGAGGCGGGACAGGGGTGGCCATGGGTGCCCCGGGGTGGCGGGGTCAGGCGGGCGAATGTCGCCGTCCCTCTGCCCCTACGAGAGCATTGACGGTTTCGTGATTTTCCGTTCGGGCCTCGACAATGATCCTTCCGCAGGTTCACCTACAGAAACCTTATTATGACTGCTCTTCCTCTAAATGATAAGGTTCAATGGACTTCTCGCGACATCGCGGGTGACAAACCGCCCCTGTCACCATGATCCGAACACTTCACTGGACCATTCAATCGGTAGGAGTGATGGGCATTGTATACAAAGGGTAGGGACGTAATCAACGCGAGCTGATGACTCACTCTTACTAGGAATTCCTCGTTGAACACCAACAATTGCAATGATCTATCCCCATCACAATGAAATTTTCTAAGATTACCCGGGCCTGTCGGCCAAGGCTATAGACTCATTGAATACGTCAATGTAGCACGCGTGCGGCCCAGAACATCTAAGGGCATCACAGGCCTATTATTCTCAAACTTTCGTGGCTTAAGCGGCCATAGTCCCTCAATGAAGCTGGCCGCGGAGAATGCCTCCGCAAAGCTGGTTAGGAAGTTGAGGTCTCGTTCGTTAACGGAATTAACCAAACAAATCGCTCC
This sequence comes from Dracaena cambodiana, assembly GCA_036321105.1. NCBI lineage: Eukaryota > Viridiplantae > Streptophyta > Magnoliopsida > Asparagales > Asparagaceae > Dracaena > Dracaena cambodiana. The sequence goes on from JAYEPQ010000017.1 coordinate 13,710,984, forward strand.
ACCAACTAAGAATGGCCATGCACCACCACCCATAGAATCAAGAAAGAGGTCTCAGTCCATCAATCCTTACTATGTCTGGACTATTGAGTTTCCCCGTGTTGAGTCAAATTACGTCGCAAGCTCCACTCCTGGTGGTGCCCTTCCATCAATTCCTTTAAGTTTCAACCTTACGACCATACTCCCCCCGAAACCCAAAAACTTTGATTTCTCATAAGGTGCCGGCGGAGTCCTAAAAGCAACATCCGCCGATCCCTGGTCGGCATCGTTTATGGTTGAGACTAGGAAAGTATCTGATCATCTTCGGGCCCCCAACTTTCATTCTTGATTAAAGAAAACATCCTTGGCAAATGCTTTCGCAGTTGTTCGCCATTCATAAATCCAAGAATTTCACCTCTGACAATGAAATACGAATGACCCCGACTGTCCCTCTTAATCATTACTCCGATCATGAAGGCCAACAGAATAGGACCGAAATCCTGTGATGTTATCCCATGCTAATGTATACAGAGCGTAGGCTTGCTTTGAGCAATCTAATTTCTTCAAAGTAACGACGCTGGAGGCACAACCTGGCTAGTTAAGGCCAGGAACGCATCGCCAGCCGAAGGGATGGGATGGCTGGTGCACACCGGAAGGCGGACCGGCAGGCCTAGCCCAAGGTACAACTAGAAGCTTTTTAACTGCAAAAACTTCAATATACGCTATTGGAGTTGGAATTACGGCAGCTACTGGCAGCATACTTGCCCTCCAATGGATCCTCGTTAAGGGATTTAAATTGTACTCATTCCAATTACCAGACTCGTAAGAGCTCGGTATTGTTATTTATTGTCACTACCTCCCGGCGTCAGGATTGGGTAATTTGTGTGTCTCTGCCTTCCTTGAATGTGGTAGCCGTTTCTTAGGCTCCCTCTCTAGAATCGAGCCCCAAGTCTCCATCACCCATCACCACCATGTTAGGCCTCTATCCTACCATCGAAAGTTGATAGGGCAGGATTTTGAATGATGCGTTGCCGGCATGAGGGCTGTGCGATCCATCGAGTTATCAGAGCAGCGGGTAGAGCCCTCATCGGCCTTTTATCTAATAAATGCATCTCTTTTGGAAGTCAGGTTTTATTGCACGTATTAGATCTAGAGTTAATACGGTTATCCGAGTAGCACTTACCATCGAACAAACTATAACTGATTTAATGAGCCATTCGCAGTTTCACAGTCTGAATTTGTTCATACTTACACATGCATGGCTTAATCTTTGAGACAAGGATGTGACTACTGGCAGGATCAATCAGGTAGCACACCCTCGACGATGTATGTACTACCGGGGTGCCACCCCGAGCACGGGAGGACGGGCCATCAGCAGGCGGGGCATCGTTCATTCATAGGTAGCCGAATCACAACCGAGTAGAGGAGCGGTGGGCAGCAGACGTCCTGCCCTATTCAAATCCACAGCAGCTGCGAGCCTTGGTGAGTCCTCGACAGCCTATCGGAGCAGACGGCCAAGTACAACCGCCGTTCAGTGGCTGTCGCGGATCCCCATGTGTGCCTCCCCCACCGCATCAAGCGTACGGAGGAAGCGGTTAGGAGAATCTGATGACATTGGTTTCCAAATGAATCCAGTTTGCTGCACAGGCAATGGGGCAATGCACCGAGGCGAACGCTGTCGCTGGAGCAAACCAGTGAAGGGACAGCAGCGCTGGCGGTGGGCTGCGCAGAGGTAGGGACCTGTCGGGACATGCTGAACAAAACCACTCACAATCTGACACAGAGGCTGCCTTGCGAAGCCCGAATGCTCATGGCGGCCGTGCCCAAGCGGATGGCTTGGGCAACAACTTGCAACGGGACATCCGTGCGCACGAAACGTAGCTTCACCGAGCACGAAAAATCCAAGAGAGCCAGCTAGACTTGGGGGTCTAGCCTCCCCAGGACACCCCGCAAGCTCTGCTGCGAAAATAGCCAAGAACATGGAGCCAAACAGGCCACCCGAGCAATGAAAGCCAAGCAAAATGGGCCGAACCAGCCTCTCGAGCATGTAAAAACCAACAAAAATGAGCAAAGCAGGCCGAAATGGCCACCCAAGCACTTATAAGCTAACAAAAACAAGCAAAATGGGCCAAACCAGCTACCCAAGCACCATAAAGCTGACAAAATCGAGCAAAACGGGCCAAATCAGCCTGCTCGGGCCTCCGCAGGACATGGCCGGAACTCCGACAATGGCCGGCAGGGCAGAACCGGCCTCCCGGGCACCTTAAGGCTGACAAAAACGAGCAAAACGGGCCAAACCGGCCTACCCAAGCCTCCGCCAGACATGGCCGGAAATCCGGCAATGGCCGGCGGCGGTGCCGGCCGGATATCTGCCCCCCGAGGCACACCACGTGGCGGGGTGAGCCCTCAAGATTTGAACGCACTGGGTGTACGAGGGGTGTTCCGCCCACACAGTGTGGCCATTTTCCCTCAGAATTACTGTTTTGGCCGAGCCACTCGGCCCGAGCAGCCATGGCACTCAGCCAGAACCGTGCCGCCCGCAACGAACAACCCATGAGCCTGGCCAAGGCTCATCAACACCGAACCGGACTGTCTGTCCACCCGAACCAGCACAGCACGGTGCGCGGGCAGTTCCGGCCATGCCACCCACCCCAAACCAGAACGTCCATCAGCTCGAACCTACACGGCACATGCGTGGGTAGCAACTTGCCATGCCATCCGCCCCGACTCGGTCAGTTCGTCCGCCCGACCCCGCAAGGCACGGTGCGTGGGCAGTCCTGACTGCTTCAAACCGAACCATCCCTCCATGCTGCCCAAACCGGACCGTTCGTGCTGCCCGAACCCGCAAGGCACAGTGCGCGAGCAGCCCCGAACGCCTCGAACCGGACCGTCCCTTCGCCCAAACCGACAGACATGGTGCGCAGTAGTCCCATCCACCCTGAACCGGGCCATCCGTCCGTCCGAACCGGCATGGCACGATACGCGGGTAATCCCACCCATGCTATCCGCCCCGAACCGGACCGTACATGGCATCCGCACCAAATCGTACTCGTGAACCCTCACAGCACTGTGCACGGACAGCCCCGTCCATGGCATCCGCCCCGAATAGGACCGTGTGTATGGCCGAACCCACATGGCACGGTACATGGGCAGTGCCATTCGCCCTGAACCAGATCGTCCGCCTGCACGAACGTGCAAGGCACGGTGCGCGGATAGTCCCGATCGCCCCGAAACTGATGGTCCGTCCGCCGAATTCCGCACGGCAAGGTTTGTGGGTAACCCGACCCTACCATCCGCCTCGAACTGGTTCGTTCACCCGCCCAAAACCTCAAGGCCTGATGCGCGGGCAGTCCCGACCTCTTTGAACCGGACCGTCCGTACGCTCGAACCTGCACGGCACTATACATGGGCAGCCCCGTCCGTGCCATCCGCCCCGAACCGGACTGTGCGTACAGCCAAACCCGCACGGCACGGTGCGCGGGCAGTGCCATCTGCCCCGAATCAAACCGTCTGCCAGAATAGGACCGTCTGAACTGAACCATGCGGGCAGTCCATTCTGTAGCATATGCCCTCGAACAGGACCATCCATTCGACCGAACCTGCACGGCACTATGCGCGGGCAGTCCCTCTTCGAACCGGACCATCCGCCTGCATGAACCGGCACGACACGAAGTGCGGGCGATCCCGTCCTCCCCATACCATGCATCCGTCTGTCCGAGCCGGCACGGCGTGGTTCAAAGGCAGTCCCGGTCGAGCCATCTGCCCTGAACCGGATCATCGGTGCACCCATATGGCACCACACGGTGAGCGGGCAGTAACGTCCGTGCCATCTGCACCGAAACGGCCATCAGTCTGCCCAAACCTACACGGAACGGTATGCTGGCAGTCCCGGCCGTGACATCAGCCCCAAACCGGACCATCCGTATGCTCGAACCCATACGGCACTCAGCACGGGCTGTCCAAGCTGTGCCATCAGCCCCCACAGGACCGTCTGTATGCCCGAACACGCACGACATGATGCACGGGCATGGCCATCTACCGAACCGTCTGCTCGCCCGAACACGCACGGCATGGTCCCGAACCGGTCCGTCCGTCCCGAACCGGTCCGTCCGTCCGCCCGAACATGCAAGGCATGGTCCCGAACCGGACCGTCCGCCCATCTGACCCCGCAGGGCACGGTGCTCGTGCTGTCCCGACCGCTCTGAACTGAACCGTCTGCCCCCCGAAAGCACACAACAGTTATGTGGGTGGTTCCTGGTGTGCCATCCACCCCGAACTGGCCATGCGGGTTATGTCAGAGGTGAAATTCTTGGATTTGAATAGGCCATGCGGGTTCCGATGGATGGATGACCCGATTCGGGGTGGTCAGGACTGCCCGCGCACCGTGCCTTGCTTGTTCAGGCAGATAGACGGACCGGTTCGGGCAGCCAGGACTTCCCATGCATCGTGTCATGCGCGACGGGCCTGTTCGGGGCAGCCGGGACTACCTGTGCTTCGTGCCGTGCAGGTTCAGGCGTATAGACGGACTGGTTCAGGGCAGCCAGGACTACCCGCGCATCGTGCCTTGCAGGTTTGTGCAGACGGACAGACAAGTTTGGGCGGTCGGGACTACCAGCGCACCGTGCCATGTGCATTCGGGCGGACAGGCGGTTCGGGGCGGATAGCCATGCCCACACACCGTGCCGATCAGGTTCGGGCATACGGACGGTTCGGTTCGGGGCGGATGGCCATGCCCATGCACCATGCCATGCGTGTACTGGAGGACGGAAGGCTCGGTTCGGGGCAGATGGCATGGAAGGAACCACCAACACACCGTGTCGTGCGGGTTTGGGCAAATGAATGGTCTGGTTTGGGGCAGTCGGGACAGCCCGCGCACCGTGCCTTCCGGGTTTGGGCTGTCATACGGACCGGTTCGGAGCGACCGTAACGGGCCGCGCACCATGCCATGCTCGTTTGGGCGGTGGGACAGTTCGGTTCGAGGCGGATGGCCATTCCCACGCACCGTGCCGTGCAAGTTTAGGCATACAGACGGTTCGGTTTGGGGCGGATAGCCATGCCTGCGAACCATGTCATGCGGGTTCTGACGGACAGACGGCCCGGTTCGGGGAGGATGGTACGGACAGTGCAGGAACAATACCCTATGTTGTGGGCGCCAAGCAACATTCACAGTCGGGGTGGGCGCTGCAAGCCGGTTCTGGCATGTGGTGCGATCCTTCCATACAAGTCAAATTTTTATGACTCTTGGCAACGGATATCTTAGCTCTCGCATTGATGAAGAACGTAGCGAAATGTGATACTTGGTGTGAATTGCAGAATGCTGTGAACCATTGAGTCTTTGAACACAAGTTGCTCCTGAGGCTATCCGCCCGAGGGCAGGCCTGCCTGGGCATCATGCCTCACATCGCTCCACGCACCCTGAGCCACTCTTCAAGCAGGGGTGGTGGCAGGTGCGGATGGGGAGATTGGCCCCCATGCTTTGCCGGGAACGGATGCGGCGAGTGGTGGACGGACACATACGGCGCCGTGCTTTGGGGGTTCGGCCGTACGCTCGGTCCGGTTCGGGGCAGATGGCACGGACGGGGCTGCCTGCGCACAGTGCTGTGCGGATACGAGCATACGTTCAGTCCGATTCGGGGTGATTGGGATTGCCCGCGCACCGTGCCTTGCGGGTTTGGGCGGACTGACGGACTGATTACAGATGGACTGTTCGGTTCAGGGTGGATTGCTCGGCCGGGAATGCCGACTCACCGGGCCGTGACGGACGGTCTGGTTCGGGTCGGATGGCATGGTCGGGACATCCCGCGCATCGTGTCATGCGGGTTCGGGCGGACGGACGGTCCGATTCAGGGCATATGGCATGGCCGAGGCTGCCCGCGCACCGTGCTATGCAGGTTCGAGCGGATGGATGGTCTGGTTCCAACCGGATGGCAGGACCGGGGTTGCCCGCACACTGTGTTGTGAGAGCTCGGGCAGACGGACGGTGCGGTTCGGGGTCGAATGGTATGGCCGGGACAGCCCGCGCACCTTGCCATGCGGGTTCGGGCGGACGGATGGTCCGGTTCGGGACGGATGGCACGGCCGGGGCTGCCCGTGCACCTTGTCGTGCAAGTTTAGGTAGACGGACTGGCCGAGTGCCATGGCTGCTCAGGCTGAGTGGCATGGCCAGAACAGCAATTTTGAGGGAAAATGACCGCATCGTATGGGCGGAACACCCCCCCCTCTGTGTGCCCAAAGTGCTAAGGTCTTTAGGGTCCATCCTCAGGAATAGCCACTTTTTCCACTCTGAGGTTGTCCAACCTCTTTTGAAAAAAGAGCTAGCAGGGACACTTGGGACTGTAGGGGACTAATTAAGGTTAAAACCTGTTATAAGGCAGTAGGGAGGGCAAGCAAACAGGAGCCATGGCATCGTCTGGGCATGGCAGGGGCAGGCCATGGCACCGTCTGGGCATGGCATGGGCAGGCCATGGCACTGTCTGGGCATGGCACGTGCACACTCCATTGGCTCGGGTGGGCGGCCCATCCCGCTACGCGGTGTGCCCCAGGAGGTGGTGTCCCGCCAGCGGCACCGCCGGCCATCACCGAAGTTCCGGCCATGTTCGGCGGAAGCCCGGGTAGGCTGGTTTGGCCCGTTTTGCTCCTTTTTATCGGCTTTAAGGTGCTCGGAAGCCTGTTCCGCCCCGCTAACCATCGTCGGATTTCCAGCACCGCCTGGGCATGGCAGGGGCAGGCGATGGAGTGTGTGGAGCAGAACCCTTTGGCTTGAGTGGGCGGCCCACCCTGCCACGCGGTGTGCCTCGGTGGGAGGCTGTCCAGCCGGCAACGCTGCCGGCCATTGCTGGAGTTCTGGCCACATCCGACGGAGGCCCGGGCAGGCCGGTTTGGCCCGTTTTGCTCTTTTTTTTGGCCTTAAGGTGCTCGAGAGGCCGGTTCTGACCTGCCGACCGTCGTCGGAGATCCAACCATGTCCGGCGGAGGCCCGGCCAGGCTGGTTTGGCCCGTTTTCCTCAATTTTGTCAGCTTTATGGTGCTCAGAAGGCTGGTTTGGCCCATTTTTCTCGTTTTTGTTGGCTTTTAGTTGCTCGGGAGGTCGTTTCGGCCTATTTTGGTCGTTTTTTTTGGTTTTTACATGTTCGGGAGGCCGGTTCAGCCCATGGGGTTTTGGCCTATTTTACTAGGGAGGTCGTTTCGGCCTATTTTTCAGCTTTACGTATTCCGGCCCATATTTTAGCTTGCATGGCTTTCAGTGCTCAGGAGGCCGGTTTCTTGGCTCTTTTTACGGCACAGCCTATGAGGTGGCCTAGGGAGGCCAGACCCCCGGGTCTAGCTAGCTCCCTCGGATTTCCCGTGCTTGACGGAGCTACGTTGCGTGCGCACCAATGTCCCGTTGTGAGTTGCTGCTCGAGCCATCTGCTTGGGCACTGCCGCCACGAGCATTCGGGCCTCGCCAAGCACCTTCCATGTCGGCATGTAAGTGGTTTTGGTTCAGCATGTCCAGTGGCCCCCTGCCTCTGTGTAGCCGACTGCCGGCGCTGCTGTCCCTTCACTGGTTCGCACCAGCGGCAGCGTCCGCCTTGGTGCATTGCCCCGTCGCCTGTGTAGTAAACCAGATTCCTTTGGCAACCAATGTCATTGGATTCTCCTGACCGCTCTCCTCCTTACGCTTGATGCGGCGGGGAAGGCAAACATAGGGGTCTGTGACAGCCACCGAACGGTGGTCGTACACGGCCTCCGCTCCGATGGGCTGTCGAGGACTCTCCAGGGCTCTCAGGTGTTGTGGATTTGAAGAGGGCTGGGCGTCTGCTGCCCCCCGATCCTCTACTCGGTTGTGATTTGGCTACCTACGAATGAACGATGCCCTGCCTGCTGGTGGCCCATCCTCCCATGCTCTGGAGGGCACCCCGGCAGCGCGGACGTCGTCGAGGGTGTGCTACCTTGTTGGTCCTGCCAGTAGTCATATGCTTGTCTCAAAGATTAAGCCATGCATGAAGTATGAACAAACTCATACTGTGAAACTGCGAATGGCTCATTAAATCAGTTATAGTTTGTTTGATTGTACGTGCTACTCGGATAACCGTAGTAATTCTACAGGTAATACGTGCAACAAAACCCGACTTCCACAAGGGATGCATTTATTAGATAAAAGGCCGATGCGGGCTCTGCCCACTGTTCTTATGATTCATGATAACTCAACGGATCACACGGCCCTCGTGCCGTCGACGCATCATTCAAATTTCTGCCCTATCAACTTTCAATGGTAGGATAGAGGCCTACCATGGTGGTGACGGGGGACGGAGAATTAGGGTTTGATTCCGGAGAGGGAGCCTGAGAAATGACTATCACATCCAAGGAAGGTAGCAAACGTGCAAATTACCCAATCTTGACACAGGGAGGTAGTGACAATAAATAACAATACCGGGGTCTTACGAGTCTGGTAATTGGAATGAGTACAATCTAAATCCCTTAACAAGGATCAATTGGAGGGCAAGTCTGGTGCCAGCAACTGCGGTAATTCTAGCTCCAATAGCTATATTTAAGTTGTTGTAGTTAAAAAGCTCGTAGTTGGACTTTGGGCTGGGCCAGCCGGTCCGCCTTCTGATGTGCTTCGGCCATCCTGTCCCTTCTACCTGTGATGTGTTCCTGGCCTTAACTGGCCAGGTCCTACCTCTGGTGCCGTTACTTTGAAGAAATTAGAGTGCTCAAAGCAAGCCTACGCTCTACATTAGCATTGGATAACATCACAGGATTTCGGTCATATTCTATTGGCCTTCGGGATCTGAGTAATGATTAAGAGGGACAGTCGGGGGCATTCATATTTCATAATCAGAGGTGAAATTCTAAGATTTATGAAAGATGAACAACTACGAAAGCATTTGCGTAGGATGTTTTCATTAATCAAGAATATAAGTTGGGGGCTCGAGGACGATTAGATACCATCTAGTCTCAACCATAAATGATGCCGACCGAGGATCGGCGGGTGTTGCTTTTAGGACTCTGCTGGCATCTTATAAGAAATCAAAGTTCTAGGGTTCCGGGGGGAGTATAGTCGCAAGGCTAAAACTTAAAGGAATTGACAGAAGGGCACCACCAGGAGTGGAGCTTGTGGCTTAATTTGACTCAACACGGGAAAACTTACCAGGTCCAGACATAGTAAGGATTCACAGACTGAGAGCTCTTTCTTGATTCTATGGGTGGTGGTGCATGGCTGTTCTCGTTAACGAACGAGACCTCAGCCTGCTAACTAGCTACGCGGAGGCATCCTCCATGGTCCGCGGTGTGCGGCCCGTGGTTGGAACCGCGGGTTTGCACCCGCGATTGCAACCGCGGGGTTTCACCCGCGGGGTGCAACCTGCGATTGGAACCGTGGGTTTGCACCCGCGGTTGCAACCGCGGGGTTGCACCCGCGGGGTGCAACCCGCGGTTGGAACCGCGGGTGCCGCGGGGGGCAAACCGCGGGTTTGCACCCGCAGTTGCAACCGCGGGGTTGCCCCCGTGTGGTGCAACCCGCAGTTCCGCCTGCGGATTTCCATTCTTGGAATTTTTCCTTCCTGATGTTGCATGTGTCAGGATTGTTTCCTGGGTTGGATTTTCTGACTGTAATTTTTCAGAAGTACTGTTGAGGTGGGCCCGTTGGGCTTTACGCCTTAGGTTTCTCTTCTGAGGGCGGGTGAGAGTTTGGTTCAACTTAGGAGTAGGCGATGACGCCACATATTTTCTGACAGATGATGACGTCTTGTCAGTTTTAACGGGCGATGACGCCTCGTAAGTTTTAATAGGCGATGACGCCTCACCTTTCTTCATCATCATAGCCTGGCGATGACGCCTGGGCTCCGAATCAGAGGAAGAGAGAAATTCCTCGTATTTTTGCTGATCGACTTCTACGATCAGCGTTTCAACAACATATCCGATGGGTACCAAGTCGGATTGCGCCACAACATTCTCTGCAGTGAACAGAGAGGCTCCCACTGTGGTTGCCAATTCATGTTTGCCAGAAAATTACATCTTCCCTTCCATTATAAAATTTCTGAATTACAATGAAAAATTGGATTACAAATTTTAAGAACAAGAATGGGAATATTAATGAATTTCCTTTTTTATGTGTGGCCTTGTGGAAGTCGGGTTTTGTTGCACGTATTACCTGTAGAATTACTACGGTTATCCGAGTAGCACGTACAATCAAACAAACTATAACTGATTTAATGAGCCATTCGCAGTTTCACAGTATGAGTTTGTTCATACTTCATGCATGGCTTAATCTTTGAGACAAGCATATGACTACTGGCAGGACCAACAAGGTAGCACACCCTCGACGACGTCCGCGCTGCCGGGGTGCCCTCCAGAGCATGGGAGGATGGGCCACCAGCAGGCAGGGCATCGTTCATTCGTAGGTAGCCAAATCACAACCGAGTAGAGGATCGGGGGGCAGCAGACGCCCAGCCCTCTTCAAATCCACAACACCTGAGAGCCCTGGAGAGTCCTCGACAGCCCATCGGAGCGGAGGCCGTGTACGACCACCGTTCGGTGGCTGTCACAGACACCTATGTTTGCCTTCCCCGCCGCATCAAGCGTAAGGAGGAGAGCGGTCAGGAGAATCCAATGACATTGGTTGCCAAAGGAATCTGGTTTACTACACAGGCGATGGGGCAATGCACCAAGGCGGACGCTGCCGCTGGTGCGAACCAGTGAAGGGACAGCAGCGCCGGCAGTCGACTACACAGAGGCAGGGGGCACTGGACATGCTGAACCAAAACCACTTACATGCCGACATGGAAGGTGCCTGGCGAGGCCCAAATGCTCGTGGCGGCAGTGCCCAAGCAGATGGCTCGAGCAGCAACTCACAACGGGACATTGGTGCGCACGCAACGTAGCTCCGTCAAGCACGGGAAATCCGAGGGAGCTAGCTAGACCCGGGGGTCTGGCCTCCCTAGGCCACCTCATAGGCTGTGCCGTAAAAAGAGACAAGAAACCGGCCTCCTGAGCACTGAAAGCCATGCAAGCTAAAATATGGGCCGGAATACGTAAAGCTGAAAAATAGGCCGAAACGACCTCCCGAGTAAAATAGGCCAAAACCCCATGGGCTGAACCGGCCTCCCGAACACGTAAAAATAAAAAAAAACGACCAAAATAGGCCGAAACGACCTCCCGAGCAACTAAAAGGCAACAAAAACGAGAAAAATGGGCCAAACCAGCCTTCTGAGCACCATAAAGCTGACAAAATTGAGGAAAACGGGCCAAACCAGCCTGGCCGGGCCTCCGCCGGACATGGTTGGATCTCCGACGACGGTCGGCAGGTCAGAACCGGCCTCTCGAGCACCTTAAGGCCAAAAAAAAGAGCAAAACGGGCCAAACCGGCCTGCCCGGGCCTCCGTCGGATGTGGCCAGAACTCCAGCAATGGCCGGCAGCGTTGCCGGCTGGACAGCCTCCCACCAAGGCACACCGCGTGGCAGGGTGGGCCGCCCACTCAAGCCAAAGGGTTCTGCTCCACACACTCCATCGCCTGCCCCTGCCATGCCCAGGCGGTGCTGGAACTCCGACGATGGTTAGCGGGGCGGAACCGGCTTCCGAGCACCTTAAAGCCGATAAAAAGGAGCAAAACGGGCCAAACCAGCCTACCCGGGCTTCCGTCGAACATGGCCGGAACTTCGGTGATGGCCGGCGGTGCCGCTGGCGGGACACCACCTCCTGGGGCACACCGCGTAGCGGGATGGGCCGCCCACCCGAGCCAATGGAGTGTGCACGTGCCATGCACAGACAGTGCCATGGCCTGCCCATGCCATGCCCAGACGGTGCCATGGCCTGCCCCTGCCATGCCCAGACGATGCCATGGCTCCTGTTTGCTTGCCCTCCCTACTGCCTTATAACAGGTTTTAACCTTAATTAGTCCCCTACAGTCCCAAGTGTCCCTGCTAGCTCTTTTTTCAAAAGAGGTTGGACAACCTCAGAGTGGAAAAAGTGGCTATTCCTGAGGATGGACCCTAAAGACCTTAGCACTTTGGGCACACATAGGGGGGGGTGTTCCGCCCATACGATGCAGTCATTTTCCCTCAAAATTGCTGTTCTGGCCATGCCACTCAGCCTGAGCAGCCATGGCACTCGGCCAGTCCGTCCACCTAAACTTGCACGACAAGGTGCACGGGCAGCCCCGGCCGTGCCATCCGTCCCGAACCGGACCATCCGTCCGCCCGAACCCGCATGGCAAGGTGCGCGGGCTGTCCCGGCCATACCATTCGACCCCGAACCGCACCGTCCGTCTGCCCGAGCTCTCACAACACAGTGTGCGGGCAACCCCGGTCCTGCCATCCGGTTGGAACCAGACCATCCATCCGCTCGAACCTGCATAGCACGGTGCGCGGGCAGCCTCGGCCATGCCATATGCCCTGAATCGGACCGTCCGTCCGCCCGAACCCGCATGACACGATGCGCGGGATGTCCCGACCATGCCATCCGACCCGAACCAGACCGTCCGTCACGGCCCGGTGAGTCGGCATTCCCGGCCGAGCAATCCACCCTGAACCGAACAGTCCATCTGTAATCAGTCCGTCAGTCCGCCCAAACCCGCAAGGCACGGTGCGCGGGCAATCCCAATCACCCCGAATCGGACTGAACGTATGCTCGTATCCGCACAGCACTGTGCGCAGGCAGCCCCGTCCGTGCCATCTGCCCCGAACCGGACCGAGCGTACGGCCGAACCCCCAAAGCACGGCGCCGTATGTGTCCGTCCACCACTCGCCGCATCCGTTCCCGGCAAAGCATGGGGGCCAATCTCCCCATCCGCACCTGCCACCACCCCTGCTTGAAGAGTGGCTCAGGGTGCGTGGAGCGATGTGAGGCATGATGCCCAGGCAGGCCTGCCCTCGGGCGGATAGCCTCAGGAGCAACTTGTGTTCAAAGACTCAATGGTTCACAGCATTCTGCAATTCACACCAAGTATCACATTTCGCTGCGTTCTTCATCAATGCGAGAGCTAAGATATCCGTTGCCAAGAGTCATAAAAATTTGACTTGTATGGAAGGATCGCACCACATGCCAGAACCGGCTTGCAGCGCCCACCCCGACTGTGAATGTTGCTTGGCGCCCACAACATAGGGTATTGTTCCTGCACTGTCCGTACCATCCTCCCCGAACCGGGCCGTCTGTCCGTCAGAACCCGCATGACATGGTTCGCAGGCATGGCTATCCGCCCCAAACCGAACCGTCTGTATGCCTAAACTTGCACGGCACGGTGCGTGGGAATGGCCATCCGCCTCGAACCGAACTGTCCCACCGCCCAAACGAGCATGGCATGGTGCGCGGCCCGTTACGGCCGCTCCGAACCGGTCCGTATGACAGCCCAAACCCGGAAGGCACGGTGCGCGGGCTGTCCCGACTGCCCCAAACCAGACCATTCATTTGCCCAAACCCGCACGACACGGTGTGTTGGTGGTTCCTTCCATGCCATCTGCCCCGAACCGAGCCTTCCGTCCTCCAGTACACGCATGGCATGGTGCATGGGCATGGCCATCCGCCCCGAACCGAACCGTCCGTATGCCCGAACCTGATCGGCACGGTGTGTGGGCATGGCTATCCGCCCCGAACCGCCTGTCCGCCCGAATGCACATGGCACGGTGCGCTGGTAGTCCCGACCGCCCAAACTTGTCTGTCCGTCTGCACAAACCTGCAAGGCACGATGCGCGGGTAGTCCTGGCTGCCCTGAACCAGTCCGTCTATACGCCTGAACCTGCACGGCACGAAGCACAGGTAGTCCCGGCTGCCCCGAACAGGCCCGTCGCGCATGACACGATGCATGGGAAGTCCTGGCTGCCCGAACCGGTCCGTCTATCTGCCTGAACAAGCAAGGCACGGTGCGCGGGCAGTCCTGACCACCCCGAATCGGGCCATCCATCCATCGGAACCCGCATGGCATGGTGTGGAATGGCCATCCGCCCCAAACCAAACCGTCCGTATGCCCGAACCTGCATGGCACGGTGCACAGGCATGGCCATCCGCTCCAAACCGAACTATCCATGCACGTGAATGTGCATGGCATGGTGCGCGGGCAGTCCCGGACGCCCCGAACCGGTCCGTCTGACCGCCCGAACCCGAACGACACAGTGCGTGGGCAGTCCCGCCCGCCCCAAACCAAACCGTTCGTCCGCCCGAACCCGCACAGCAAGGTGTGCGGGCAATTCCTTCCATGCAATCAGCCTCGAACCGAGCCGTCTGTCTGCCGGTACTCACACGGCATGGTGCGCGGCCATGGCCATCCGCCCAGAACCAAACCGTCCGCACTCCCGAACCTGCTCAGCACGGTGCATGGGCATGACCATCCGCCCCGAACCGAACCGTCCGTCCACCCCAACGCACACGGCACGGTGTGCGGGCAGTCCCGGCCGCCCCAAACCGGTCCGTCCATCTACCCGAACCCGCAAGGGACGGTGCGCAGGTAGTCCTGGCTGCCCCGAACCGATCCGTCTGTACGCCCGACCCTGCACGGCACGGTGCACAGGTAGTCCCGGCTGCCCCAAATAGGATCGTCCGTCTGCCCAAATGCGCACTGCACGGTGTGCGGGAAGTCTCAGCTGCCCAAACCGATCCGTCTGTCTGCCCAAACATGCAAGGCACGGTGCGTGGGCAGTCTCGACCACCCTGAACCGGACCGTCTGTCCGCCTGAACCCGCATGGCAAGATACACGGGCAATCCCCGTCTGTCCACTACTCGCCGCATTCATTCCCGGTCGGTGGCCTGAACTTCGGCCCGCCACGTCGCAAGGCATGGGGGGCCAATCTCCGCATCTGCGCCCACCACCGCCCCTGCTCGAAGGGTGGCTTAGGGTGCATGGAGCAACGTGAGGCATGATGCCCAGGCAGGCGTGCCCTCGGCCGGATAGCTTTGGGAGCAACTTGTATTCAAAGACACGATAGTTCACAGGATTCTGCAATTCACACCAAGCATCACATTTCGCTACGTTATTCATCGATGCGAGAGCTAAGATATCCGTCGCCGAGAGTCATAAAAGTTCGACTTGTATGGAAGAATCGCACCGCATGCCAAAACCAGCTTGCGGCGCTCTCCCCGACAGTGAATGTTCCTTGGCACCCACCGCGCCGGGTATTGTTCCCGCCACCCGTCCCGCAACCAGGCAGGACGAGGGTGGCCATGGTGCCCCGAGGTGGCAGGGTCAGGTGGGCAAATGCCGCCGTCCTTCGCCCCTGCAGGAGCATTGACTGGTTCGCGATTGTCCGTTCGGGCCTCGACAAGGTCACCTACGGATACCTTGCTATGACTTCTCCTTCCTCTAAATGATAAGATTCAGTGGAATTCTTGCAACGTCGTGGGTGGTGAACCGTCCCCGTCACCATGATCCGAACATTTCACCAGACCATTCAATCTGTAGGAGCGACAGGCAGTGTGTACAAAGGGCAGGGACATAGTCAACGCGAGTTGATGACTCGCGATTACTAGGAATTCCTTACTGAAGACCAACAATTGCAATGATCTATCCCCATCATGATGAAATTTTGAAGATTACCCGGGCCTGTCGGCCAAGGTTATAGACTCGTTGAATACATCAGTGTAGCACGCTTGCAGCCTAGAACATCTAAGGGCATCACAGACCTATTATTGCCTCAAACTTTCATGGCCTAAGTGGCCATAGTCGCTCTAAGAAGCTGGCCGCGGAGGATCTCCATGTAGATAGTTAGCAGGCTGAGGTCTCGTTCACTAACGGAATTAACCAGACAAATTACTCCACCAACAAAGAATGGCCATGCTCCACCACCCATAGAATCAAGAAAGAGCTCTCAGTCTGTCAATCCTTACTATGTCTGGACCTGGTAAGTTTCCCCGTGTTGAGCCAAATTAAGCCGCAGGTTCTACTCCTGGTGGTGCCCTTCCATCAATTCCTTTAAGTTTCTGCCTTGCGACTATACTCCCCCCGGAACCCAAAAACTTTGATTTCTTATAAGGTGCCAGCAGAGTCCTAAAAGCAGCATCTGCCGATCCCTGGTCGGCATCATTTATGGTTGAGACTAGGACGATATCTGATTATCTTCGAGCCCCCAACTTTCGTTCTTGATTAATGAAAACATCCATGGCAAATTCTTTCGCAGTTGTTCGTCTTTCATAAATCCAAGAATTTCACCTCTGACTATGAAATACGAATGCCCCCGACTGTCCCTCTTAATCATTACTCCGATCCTGAAGGCCAACAAAATAGGACCAAAATCCTGTGATGTTTTCCCATGCTAATGTATACAGAGCGTAGGCTTGCTTTGACCACTATAATTTCTTCATAGTAACGGTGCCGGAGGCACGACCCAAACAGTTAAATCCGAGAGAGCCAGCTAGACCCGCCGAGCAACTAGCTCCGTCAAGCACGGGAAATCCGAGAGAGCCAGCTAGACCCGGGCGTCTAGCCTCCCTAGGTTACCTCGCAGGCTCCGCTGCAAAAATAGCAAAGAAACAGAGGCCAAACCGGCCTCCTGAGCACATAAAAACCAATAAAAACGACCAAAACAGGCCGAAACGGCCTCCCGAGCACGTAAAAGCCAACAAAATTGAGAAAAATGGGCCAAACCAGCCTCCCGAGCGCCATAAAGCCGACAAAATTGAGCAATACGGGCCATACCAGAATGCCCGGGCCTCAGCTGGACATGGCCAGAACTCTGGCGACGGCCGACAGGGCAGAACCGGCTTCCCGAGCACCTTAAGGCCAGCAAAAACAAGCAAAACGGGCCAAACCAGCCTGCTCAGGCCTCTGCCGGACATGGCCAAAACTCCGGTGATGGCCAGCGGTACCGCCAGCCGGACAGCCACCCCCAGGGCGCACTGCGTGGCAAGGTGGGCCGCCTACTCGAGCCAAAGGGTCCTGCTCCACACACTCCATGGCCTGCCCCTGCCATGCCCAGGTGGTGCGTGAACTCCAGCGATGGCCGACAGGGCGGAACCGGCCTTTGGAGCACCTTAAAGCCCACAAAAACGAGCAAAACGGGCCAAACCAGCCTACTTGGCGGCTGCCGGACATGGCCGGAACTCCGACGATGGTCGGCGCTGCCGTCGGCCGGACAGCCACCCCCAGGGTACACCATGTAGCGGGGTGGGCCGCCCACCCGAGCCAAAGGGGCCTACCCTTGCCATGCCCAGACAGTGCCATGGCCTACCCATGTCATGCCCAGACGGTGCCATGGCCTGCCCCTGCCATGCCCAGACGATGCCATGGCTCCTGTCTGCTTTCCCCCCTACTACCTTATAACAAGTTTTAACCTTAATTAGTCCCCTGTAGACCCAAGTGTCTCTGTTGTGCCAGTCTGCAGACCTTAATTAGTCCCCTACGAAGACTATCTTCAACCTCCTCATGAGTAAGAATATGCTAAAGCTGCCGGAATCTAAACGTCCAGAAGAAGCAGGGAAAGTTAATGATCCTAATTACTGTGTCTACCATAGGATCATTAACCACCCTACCAAAAACTGTTACATCCTTAAGGATAAAATTCAAGCCTTAGTGTATGCTAATGTTATCAAGCTCCAAGAGTACCAGAAGAAGGTGACCGCGAACATGGTGCCTGTCAGGTTCGGCAAAGCGCCCAACTGGATAGAGTCAACAGTTCAAGATGGAGTGCAACCCATTCCTTAAGGCACGATGCAGGTCGTAAATTTTGATCCGCACCAACAACAGAAGAAAGAATTGTTCCCCTTTGAAACTGATAGGGAGAGATATTGAGGGTGCATCCAGATCTCCTAAGTAATGAACAATGGACTTCCGGTTCATCTGGAAGGAGGCGAAGAGGGAAAAGTCTTTACCACCAATGTCGTCTCCGTGATTCCCGAAGATGACGGAGTCATTCTTGCTTTGACCTATTCGGAAGAGGAAATCAGAAATTCTTTGGTGGCTGACACGGATCCTCCTTCAGCGGGAACCCGTTCAGGAAAAGATTACTTGAAAAACTACAGCCAGGCAACGGATTCCCAACCACCTTCAGAGAAAGTCAAACAAAAAGAGTTTAAGTTTGATAAAGTTCTGAACAAGAAGGGAAAAGAGCCCGCGTAGGGCTCGCGGAAGTCATTCCAGTTCGACATTATAACACAGTTGGCCAATATTTCGGCAAGGATACCTTGTACGAGCTCCTGAAACTCTCTAAATCTACTAGAGAAGCTCAAAAGTTTCAGAGGTATTCTTGGTACAAATACCGGAGATGACTGAGGAAGAAGGATCTCTTTGCGCGACATGTCACCACGTCTCTGGTAAAAACGTCCCTTACGTCACATTCTTTCCGGAAGACATGCAAGTCAGGAGCAATAAACAACACCGCCTTCTGTATTACAAGGGATACATAGGATCTACATAGATCGAGCGCATTCACGCGGACACATCATACAATCTGCTATAGGGGAGACCTTGAATCCATAGCAATCTCATTGTGCCCTCCACGTTTCACCAATGCATGAAGTATGTCGACAAAGACGGGAACGTAAGAACGCTGATCACAGAAAACAACCCATTAAAGGAGTTGAAAACTACTTTACTGACGTGTTGCTATATCAAGATGTGTTCGGTGTTTCAGATCAGCCTGTTCCAGATGACTCCGATAGCGGCGAGGAAGCTGATACAGAATCAGGATCCGAAGATTTAGAATTCGAGGATGTAATTTGGGACGGTGAGCCCATTGTGATAAGCCTTGAAGGCCTTGATGTAAATAACACCGTCCAACCCGATGGTGAATAGGTGATAAATGAAAATTTTGAGTTTTCTTATTCTTCTGGTGTTGATTCTGAGCCCTCAAGTACTAGCACAAATGCATTCAGCGATTGTGTGAATGAGATGTGTTCTTTGACTTCCTTCCAAGCACCTATTCGATCATCCTTGCATGAATTAAGTCATGACGTTGAAAATGCTAACTGGGTCGTTTTTGAGGTGCCTCCCAAAAACGGAACCCAGAAAGCTATAGTATTTGGAAGGGCAAGTTACAAAAACAAAAAGAAATGCTTAGATTCTGAAGATGAAAGGGAAAACCCGAGTTCTTCCATTACGATGAAAATTCTCGTAGATTAATAAAGAGGATGGGATATAATTTGGCCGAAGGCAGGGGGGTTGAACTTCGGAAGAGAAAGAATGACAATACTTCAACCTTTTGTCCTAGAAGGGAAAATGCCAGATTATTACCAAAAAAATAGCAGGGGGTTGGGATACGTCACCACTCCCGAAGGTTCCTCAAGTGGGAAAACCGAAGAAAGACAATAAAGGTATTGGCATGATTTTTCGTGAAGTGTCCGCAAACATGATTTCCGCGACCCAAGAAGACGAAGACTTAGAGGAAGCCTCGCTGATAAAAGACGACCCCTGGGCCAAGCATCTTAATGTGAAATGGGAGATTCAGTTTGAATAGCACGAACCTCCAACTGAATACAAAGTGATCCAAATTAATATGTGGGATGAAAAGAATCCCAAATCCATATTCATAAGTGAGAACCTATCCTCGGAAGAAAGGGAGGAGTTGATATTTCTCATTCGCAAATACATTGATATTTTTGCCTGAAGTTATGAAGAAATGCCAGGATTAGATCCAAGTGTGGCAGTTCACAAATTAAACATTCGGCTAGAGGCTAAACCAGTAAAACAACAGCAATGAATATTCCGCCCAGAGATTATGAAAGCTATAGAAGCTGAAATCAAGAAGTTGATTGAATCAGGCTTTATTCGCGAAGAACAACACCCTAATTGGGTTGCGAATATAGTTCTCGTAATCAAGAAAAATCGAAAGATCCGAATATGCATGACTTTAGGGATCTGAATGAGGCATGCCCTGAGGACGAATTCCCGCTACCCATCACAGATGTTATGATAGATATCACTTGCGGGTATGAGCGTGACGTTCATGGATGGGTTATTGAGGTATAATCAAATAAAGATGTACCCTGATGATGAGAAGCATACGTCCTTCAGGATGCCACTCAGGGTTTACTGCTATAAAGTCATGCCCTATGGCCTAAAGAATGCGGGTGCCACGTATCAATGCGCCATGAACGTAAAATTCCAAGAGCACCTCCGGAAGACAGCGGAATGTTACGTGGATGATCTAGCGATTAAGAGCAGAAGCAAAGACGATCACTTGAAGGACTTGAAGGCAGTATTCGACCTCATGAGAAAATACCAGCTCAAGATGAATCCAACTATGTCTTTCCTGGGGGTTTCTAGTGGAAAATTCCTCGGTTTTGTCGTAACGTCAAAAGGAATACATTTTGATTCAGATAAGGTCAAGGCTATCAAAGACATGCCACCTCCCCGTAACCTCAGAGTTAAGGGGATTGCAAGGTAGGCTGGCGTACATCTGCAGGTTCATATCAAATTTGTTTGGTAAATGTCAACCTTTTACCAGATTAATGAGGAAAGGAGTGTCATTTGCTTGGGATGACACATGCAAAAAGGCCTTTGAAGAGATCATGTGCCTTATATAGATAGTTTGGTGACCGTGATGTTCAGTTTAGAAAAGATAAAACTGAAATCTTTGGTCAAGATTTTCAGTTCAGATCTCAACAGAATTTTTTACTGTTGCTTGGGATGTTTGGATATCACAGCCCGGAGATCTCGTCATTAATGAAAATGTATAACGCTTGGGATTCCACGCACGACAACTTCATCCCATGGCTCGCAGAAGTCTCTACAAATTCTGAAAGAGTCTACAGTCTATTCCGCAAACTTCCAGATGAAACATTGCGAACCAAAATTCCGGAATTAGGGTTGCGAATTAAGTATGGATTGGGTTAATCCGTAAACCTCTAGACATCACATGTCTTATGAAAGTTGCATAACAGATACACAGATACCAGAGTTTTACAGTGATTCGTAAATTTCAGACAAAAGATGGCAAGTTCGTTACAAATCTTTGAAGAACAACTGCAAAGCCATGCCTTAGAAGGCTAAAATCAGGTTCTCTATAAATGACAGGGGAACTATTACAAAAAAAAAAAAGAGAGCAGAGAATCAAAACAGATGTATACAAGCTTTTACAGTTCAATGATTCAAGAGGGCTTTCATTTTCTCCTCTGCATCATCAATATCTTGTTGGAGGGTCTCATAAGCATGGACCGTAGTTTGACGATGTAATTCCTCATCACTAGCAACAATATTCTGCACTGCAGCAGTCTCCAGCATATCCAATTCAACTTGTATCGCCTGGAGATCTCTGGTTATATTATCCCGCTAGAGTGATAAGTTGGCAAGATTCCTCATTGACTCATCACGCTCCTTGGTGATTTTGGCCAAGAAAGCTTGAGCTTTGGCAATAGTCTCTTGAGTCCTAACGACAGCCTGGTGATGTGATAATTTAACTTCAAGCGCACAGTATCGGTGTAGCGCTGTACAGGTCGTCCCACAGGGATCTAAATTATTTTTGTGTTCCTTACTCTTTCCTTAGTCTAACGGACTAACCAAAAATTCTAATTTGAATTTGAGTTAATCTAAATAGTCTAGGATTTAGAATCAACTAATTTCCAACCATATTCTTACTTCTATTATCTTCTCCTATCATAAAAATTTGATCTTTTTAGTTTAATTTTTATTTAAAGTGTCCTAAGCATGAGCTATCAAGTGGTGTATAAGCATAACTCATCAAAAATACTACTTTTCATAAAAACAAACTAAATCTTTGGATAATTCAATGAAAAAGATAAAATCAACAACCCCAAACCCTAATTAAGCATAGGCTATTAAGAAACCTTATTCAAGTATAACCTATCAAAGTCTTAATCTTCGAGCTCTTGTATTTTATTTTTTTTATAGAAAAATCATGTCTTCACTAATTTATTTAAAAAGAAAATAATAGAGAGCAATTACATGGTGGATTCTAGCTTCATCTACATCCTAGAGCTAAACTAAATTAGCTACACATGATTCTAATAAGCAAAATTAAATTTTTATTCATGAAAACAATTAAATCTAATCTAGAAAGCAAATAAATCTAAACTAGAAAGCAATTAACTCTATCTAGAAAGCATAAAGATTAGAAAACAATGACTTGCCTCTGGAGCACGGTATTGTAACCGCCACCCCTTCAGCAAAACCCTTATTTTATTAATAAAAAGTATATCTAAAATTATATCTAAAAAGCTCTCCCTATTTACAAGGATTTATGGGGTATTTATAATCCAAATACAATCCTACTTCTACTCAAACTCAATACAAATGATATAATTCTCATCCAATTCAATCTAATCTCAAGATATATAATTTTAATTCAATCCATATGTATTAGAAACCAATGGTTGAGATTAGATGGCATAAAATACTAATTTTGGGGTCCAAAATCTGAAATTAAGTTCAACAAACCCGTAGCCCGCTGGATCGGATTTTTTACTCTGCAGCGCTTCAGTAAAATGGTCATAAATTTTGGATACGAACTCAGATTAAGCTGGTCTTGGACTTGTTTCAAGTTCAAGCTTTATGTTCACCAAAAATACTCTTGACGTTGCTGCTGCTGCACTCGAGTGTTGGTTTTCACCTTGGTTAACTTTCTTTGCTCATATTCTTGATAAATTTGCATCTTCTTTTTCTTTTACTTACGAAATCTTCGTTATCTATAAAAACACACTAAATATCTTGAGTAGCAATTATTTATATACAAAAATAGATAAAATATGGGAGGAAATGCATAATATGATACTTATCACACCCCACACCTATCTTTTGCTAGTTCTCAAGCAAAATCTAAACCTAAAAAGAAAAATAAAAATCCTAACTCACTTTCGCAGGAATCACGATTGCACTTAGCACGTGCAACAAAACTTTAAACCCCTAGGTTATCTTAGTGGATGAGTTGTGTCTCGTAAGGGTTTGCAGTAAATATACCCACAAAATTCATTAAGAAAATAGATTAAGGAATAAAAAAAAATAAGGTTAATTAAAAAATAAGAAAAGTAAAAATTTTATACAAAAGAAAGAAAAATATTTTTTTATAATATTTTCATCAATTAATCTCACTAATATACAAACTTAAGAACATATTTAGATTATCAATTTTCAAATCCAGTATTATATCAGATACACTTATCATTTTAATCAAAAATTTAAATCCTATCTTTCAATACCCACTAATAGATAATCTATTTGCTCCTATACAACTACGTGCACGTGTGATAATCTACTTCGATTTTGGACTCCAACTCTAACTCCTGATTCATCTCCTCTCTCATAACAATTTTTTTTCTTTTTTTTTGCTTTCTTTTCTTTTCTTTTTTTTAGAATATTTCACCTTTCATGCGAATATTCAAGCTTACTTAGGCGCAACATACCTGATTACTCGGTTCACACACTTTTTTTCATTTTTTAAAATATTTTATCTTTCATGCGAATATTTATGCTTACTTAGGCGCAAGTACACGATTACTCAGATCATACATTTTTTTCACTCTTGAAGTTATTGCCTTAATAGTAGGCGCACCCCATTATTTTATCACTCTTGAGCC
This sequence comes from Dracaena cambodiana, assembly GCA_036321105.1. Lineage (NCBI taxonomy): Eukaryota > Viridiplantae > Streptophyta > Magnoliopsida > Asparagales > Asparagaceae > Dracaena > Dracaena cambodiana. Next base: position 13,734,395 of record JAYEPQ010000017.1, read on the forward strand.
TATTACCTTAATACCAGGCTCACCCCATTATTTTATTCTCTCTTTTTTTTCTTTTTTTTCTTTTTTTTTTGTTTAGAGAGAGAAGACTTACTCAATCGTTATCATCTTTGTTCTTAACCTAATAAACTATTGTGAAGAGAAAAATAGATGTATACTTGCCTCAAAACTTCTATTGGCAGTATTTATTTTTTTGAATTTTAATCTTTTTTATAAAATTCAAAGTGTACCATCCAATTTACTCTCCTATCCAATTTCAAATCTAAATTTGTTCCTTTATCTGTAATTAGGTTGATCTATTGATAAAAATACATAAAATGTTTTTCAATTTTTTTCGGTATTTAATTTTTTAATTTAGTTACCTTAAAAACTACCCAAAGTGTAAAATAAAGAAACCCAAAAATCTAAAAATAAAATAAAGATTCCAAAAAAAAAATTAAAATCCTTAGAAAAATATGAAAAAATATCCTAACCCACTCTTCCACACCTAAGCTCGTATATGCCCTCATACACAAACTAAGGGTGGTAAAATAAATAAGAAGACTATTATACAAATATTATACACTTATTAGAAAATTCAAACGATTACTACCTCTTGATCGCTTTCCACTCTCATAATATGTCTTTTTACGTTTTGATATGGATGAACTTAGGCTTTTTGTCAGTTTTGCATTTAATCTCTCCATTTTATTTTTGATTTTTATCAATTTATTTCTACCCTTCATTTTTTTAATCAATAATAAAATTTTGAAGTTGGAAAGCGTACTTAGGTGTTGTGGAATCGTGAGCTCGATTTTAGAGGGCTCTTTCAAATCATCAGGTATCATGACCTCTTCTTTTTAAGGTTCTTTCCATTCATCTAATATTTTGGGTTGATCATGCAAATATTCTTCAAACCTGTCAACAAAATTCTCAAAAGAAAATGCCATACTAGTGGACTTATCATTAGTCAAGTTATTATGAAGAGATAAAAATTCTTCTTCACAAATTTCTTCACAATTTCCATCAAGAATCAAATGATAATGTGTCACTAGCAAACTCACCATGACGTAATCATCAAACAAAATATTTTCTTTATCTCTAATTTCTTCATATTTATTGTCACAATGGTCTAAAATAAGTTGATCACAATGTTGAATTATCGACTCATCATGCACAAAATTATTTAACTCATTTTGATTCATATCTACTTCCAAAGATGACTGAAATGGTTGCTCGTTGGAGTAAGATATGTTTAAACTATTAGATGATTGATCTCCAAAAAGTTTAGTTTGAGAAATTGTTTTAAGAAGATCTTCCATACAAGATTCAATTTGAGATGATAATTTTTTAGATGATGATTTTAGCAAAACTTCCATATCTTCCTCTATTATACATCTTCGTTCCTCAGACTCATGATCATAATTTTCCTTATTTTTCTCAAATAATTGCATCTCGAGATCATGAGTGAAATTTGTAGAATGATATGATGGATCCATGTACATATTTGATGACAGATATGAAGTGGTTCGAGGTAGATTCTCATGACATGCATACCTCGTTTCTAATCTTTTTAATTTTTCATCTAACATGTTCAATTGAATATCTTGTTCATGATTAAATGTAGAATATGAAGATGAATTGCCTTGGCAATAGTCTCTTGAGTCCTAACGATAGCCTGGTGATGTGATAATTTAACTTCAAGCGCACAGTATCGGTGTAGCGCTGTACAGCTCGTCCCACAGGGATCTAAATTATTTTTGTGTTCCTTACTCTTTCCTTAGTCTAACTGACTAACCAAAGATTCTAGTTTGAATTTGAGTTAATCTAAATAGTCTAGCATCTAGAATCAACTAATTTCCAACCATATTCTTACTTCTATTATCTTCTCCTATCATAAAAATTTGATCTTTTTAGTTTAATTTTTATTTAAAGTGTCCTAAGCATGAGCTATCAAGTGGTGTATAAGTATAACTCATCAAAAATACTACGTTTCATAAAAACAAACTAAATCTTTGGATAATTCAATGAAAAAGATAAAATTAACAACCCCAAACCCTAATTAAGCATAGGCTATCAAGAAACCTAATTCAAGTATAACCTATCAAAGTCTTAATCTTCGAGCTCTTGTATTTTATTTTTTTTATAGAAAAATCATGTCTTCACTAATTTATTTAAGAAGAAAATAATAGAGAGCAATTACATGGTGGATTCTAGCTTCATCTACATCCTAGAGCTAAACTAAATTAGCTACACATGATTCTAATAAGAAAAATTAAATTTTTATTCATGAAAACAATTAAATCTAATCTAGAAAGCAAATAAATCTAAACTAGAAAGCAATTAACTCTATCTAGAAAGCATAAAGATTAGAAAACAATGACTTGCCTCTAGAGCACGGTATTGTAGCCGCCACCCCTTTAGCAAAACCCTTATTTTATTAATAAAAAGTATATCTAAAATTATATCTAAAAAGCTCTCCCTATTTACAAGGATTTATGGGGTATTTATAATCCAAATACAATCCTACTTCTACTCAAACTCAATACAAATGATATGATCCTCATCCAATTCAATCTAATCTCAAGATATATAATTTTAATTCAATCCATATGTATTAGAAACCAATGGTTGAGATTAGATGGCATAAAATACTAATTTTGGGGTCCAAAATCTGAAATTAAGTTCAACAAACCCGTAGCCCGCTGGATCGGATTTTTCACTCTGCAGCGCTTCAGTAAAATGGTCATAAATTTTGCATACGAACTCAGATTAAGCTGGTCTTAGACTTGTTTCAAGTTCAAGCTTTATCTTCACCAAAAATACTCTTGACGTTGCTGCTGCTGCACTTGAGTGTTGGTTTTCACCTTGGTTAACTTTCTTTGCTCATATTCTTGATAAATTTGCATCTTCTTTTTCTTTTACTTACGAAATCTCCGTTATCTATAAAAACACACTAAATATCCTGAGTAGCAATTATTTATATACAAAAATAGATAAAATATGGGAGAAAATGCATAATATGATACTTATCACAACCCACACCTATCTTTCGCTAGTTCTCAAGCAAAATCTAAACCTAAAAAGAAAAATAAAAATCCTAACTTACTTTCGCAGGAATCGCGATTGCACTTAGCACGTGCAACAAAACTTTAAACCCCTAGGTTATCTTAGTGGATGAGTTGTGTCTCGTGAGGGTTTGCAGTAAATATACCCAAAAAATTCATTAAGAAAATAGATTAAGGAATAAAAAAAAATAAGGTTAACTAAAAAATAAGAAAAGTAAAAATTTTATACAAAAGAAAGAAAAATATTTTTTTATAATATTTTCATCAATTAATCTCAGTAATATACAAACTTAAGAACATATTTAGATTATCAATTTTCAAATCCAGTATTATATCAGATACACTTATTATTTTAATCAAAAATTTAAATTCTATCTTTCAATACCTACTAATAGATAATCTATTGGCTCCTATACAACTACGTGCACGTGTGATAACTCCAACTCTAACTCCTGATTCATCTCCTCTCTCATAACAATTTGTTTTCTTTTTTTTTGCTTTCTTTTCTTTTCTTTTTTTTAGAATATTTCACATTTCATGCGAATATTCAAGCTTGCTTAGGCGCAACATACCTGATTACTCGGTTCATACACTTTTTTTCATTTTTTAGAATATTTTATCTTTCATGCGAATATTTATGCTTACTTAGGTGCAAGTACACGATTACTCAGATCATACTTTTTTTTCACTCTTGAGCCTATTGCCTTAATACCAGGCACACCCCATTATTTTATCACTCTCGAGCCTATTACCTTAATACCAAGTTCACCCCATTATTTTATTCTCTCTTTTTTTTTTCTTTTTTTTCTTTTTTTTTGTTTAGAGAGGGAAGACTTACGCAATCGTTATCATCTTTGTCCTTAACCTAATAAACTATTGTGAAGAGAAAAATAGATGTATACTTGCCTCAAAACTTCTATTGGCGGTATTTATTTTTTTGACTTTTAATCTTTTTTATAAAATTCAAAGTGTACCATCCAATTTACTCTCCTATCCAATTTCAAATCTAAATTTGTTCCTTTATCTGTAATTAGGTTGATCTAGTGATAAAAATACATGAAATGTTTTTCAATTTTTTTCGGTATTTAATTTTTTTATTTAGTTACCTTAAAAACTACCCAAAGTGTAAAATAAAGAAACCCAAAAATCTAAAAATAAAATAAAGATTCCAAAAAAAAATTAAAATCCTTAGAAAAATATGAAAAAAATATCCTAACCCACTCTTCCAAACCTAAACTCGTATATGCCCTCATATACAAAGTAAGGGTGGTAAAATAAATAAGAAAACTATTATACAAATATTATACACTTATTAGAAAATTCAAACGATTATTACCTCTTGATCGCTTTCCACTCTCATAATATGTCTTTTTACGTTTTGATATGGATGAACTTAGGCTTTTTGTCAGTTTTGCATTTAATCTCTCCATTTTATTTTTGATTTTATCAATTTTTTTCTACCCTTCATTTTTTTAATCAATAATAAAATTTTGAAGTTGGAAAGCGTACTTAGGTGTTGTGGAATCGTGAGCTCGATTTTAGAGGGCTCTTTCAAATCATCAGGTATCATGACCTCTTCTTTTTAAGGTTCTTTCCATTCATCTAATATTTTGGGTTGATCATGCAAATATTTTTCAAACCTGTCAACAAAATTTTCAAAAGAAAATGCCATACTAGTGGACTTATCATTAGTCAAGTTATTATGAAGAGATAAAAATTCTTCTTCACAAATTTCTTCACAATTTCCATCAAAAATCAAATGATAATGTGTCACTAGCAAACTCACCATGACGTAATCATCAAACAAAATATTTTCTTTATCTCTAATTTCTTCATAATTATTGTCACAATGGTCTAAAATAAATTGATCACAATGTTGAATTATCGACTCATCATGCACAAAATTATTTAACTCATTTTGATTCATATCTACTTCCAAAGATGACTGAAATGGTTGCTCGTTGGAGTAAGATATGTTTAAACTATTAGATGATTGATCTCCAAAAAGTTTAGTTTGAGAAATTGTTTTAAGAAGATCTTCCATACAAGATTCAATTTGAGATGATAATTTTTGAGATGATGATTTTAGCAACACTTCCATATCTTCCTCTATTATACATCTTCGTTCCTCAGACTCATGATTATAATTTTCCTTTTTTTTCTCAAATAATTGCATCTCGAGATCATGAGTGAAATTTGTAGAATGATATGATGGATCCATGTACATATTTGATGACAGATATGAAGTGGTTCGAGGTAGATTCTCATGACATGCATACCTCGTTTCTAATCTTTTTAATTTTTCATCTAACATGTTCAATTGAATATCTTGTTCATGATTAAATGTAGAATATGAAGATGGATTGCCTATAAAGAAAGGATCAGATGGAGGACTTTCTTGGTATGACTCTTGATTATATGCGAAATTAGAATTATTCATCCATTCATAATTGTAATTTTGTGTATAATAAGCACTCGTAGATTCATTATATGTGTTATAAATTTGATTATGACATAGTCCTAGCGAACTTCCTATCCATGGACACTGATAATAATTATGATATGAATCATGACAATGATAGCAACCAGTTTGATTTTGAATTTTTTTTTAATTTTTTTAAAAAGGTGGAGAGGGAGAGAGATGGAAAAGAAATAAAAAGATTATTTTTTTTGTATTTTTTTTTACTGAACCAGAGACACGAAATACATATATCAGAAAACTTTTGTGGGTTTCGTACCTTAACTACCGCCAAATAGTGGTATAAGCCGCGAATTGGCAGCCCAAAGAGAGAATTTGGTTTTTTGCTTTTTGTCGTGTACTCAACATGCTTATCTCATTCTGTTTCTTTTCCTGTATCTGTACTTTCTTGTCTCTGCACACTTAACACACTGTTAATCGGTAAAACTTTAGAAAAAGAAAGAAAAACACCGTTGAGCCCCGGCAACGATGCTAAAAACTTGATGTGATAATTTAGCTGCAAGCGCACAGTATCGGTGTAGCGCTGTATAGGTCGTCCCATAGGGATCTAAAGTGTTTTTACGTTTCCTACTCTTTCCTTATTCTAACGGACTAACCAAAGATTCTAGTTTGAATTTGAATTAATCTAAATAGCCTAGGATCTAGAATCCACTAATTTCCATCCATGTTCTTACTGCTATTATCTTCTTCTATCATAAAAATTCGATCTTTTTAGTTTAATTTTTATTTAAAGTGCCTTAAGCATGAGCTATCAAGTGGTGTGCAAGCATAACTCATCAAAGATACTACTTTTCATAAAAACAAACTAAATCTTTAGATAATTCAATGAAAAAGATAAAATCAACAATCCCAAACCCTAATTAAGTATAGGCTATCAAAAAACCTAATTCAAGTATAATCTATCAAAGTCTTAATCTTCGAGCTCTTATATTTTAATTTTTTTATAGAAAAATCATGTTTTTATTAATTTTTTTAAGAAGAAAATACTAGAGAATAATTATATGGTGGATTCTAGTTTCATCTACATCCTAAAGCTAAACTAAATTAACTACGCATGATTCTAATAAGCAAAATTAAATTTCTATTCATTAAAGCAATTAAATCTAATCTAGAAAGCAAATAAATCTAAACTAGAAAGTAATTAAATCTATCTAGAAAGCAAATAAATATTAGAAAACAATAGCTCACCTCTAGAGCACGGTATTGTGGCCACCACCCCTTCAGCAAAACTCTAGTTTATTAATAAAAAATATATCTAAAATTACACCTAAAAAACTTTCCCTATTTACAAGGATTTATGGTGTATTTATAATCTAAATACAATCCTACTTCTACTCAAACTTAATACAAAAGATCTCATGATATATAATTTTAATTCAATCCATATGTATTAGAAACCAATGGTTGAGATTACATTGCATAAAATACTAATTTTCGGGTCCAAAATCCGAAATTAAGTTCAGCAAACCCATAGCCCGCTGGATTAGATTTTTCACTCTGCAGTACTTCAGTAAAATGGTCATAACTTTTGCATATAAACTCGGATTAAGCTAGTCTTAGACTTGTTTTGAAGATAATTCCTAGATCTATAAATGTTCTCAACATGAAAGTTTCCATTTCAAGCTTTATCTTCACCGAAAGTACTCTTGAAGTTGCTGCTACTACACTTGAGTGTCGGTTTTCACCTTTGTTAACTTTTTTTGCTCATATTCTTGATAAATTTGCATCTTCTTCTTCTTTTACTTGCAAAACCTTTGTTATCTATAAAAAACACTAAATATACCTGAGTAACAATTATTTATATATAAAAATAGATAAAATATGTGATAAAGATCAGGTTTGGATTATACTAGATATTTGATTTGATTAGGAGTTTAGATTTTATTAGGATTCTGTTTATTAGGGTTTTCTATGAAGTATTGAGAGATGAATAATATTTTGAGAAAAATTCTTGATAAATCGTTGGCGTGGAATTCGCTAAATCAAAATTTTTCCTCATAGATTCGTGGAGAATGAGCATGGGCCTGAGTGGATTCCCAAATCCCAAAAGTTTTTCCCAATTTATCATTTTTTTCTCAATCCCTCTAAAAAAATCTTAATTTTCAAAACCCTAGCCCTAATTTCGCCTCCGTCCTGCGTCAAATTAGTATCAGAGCCTAAATTCTCTTCTCTATCCCCCTCTACGTCTTCCACATCTCCATCCTTCTTCTTTTTCTTTCAGTTTTATTTTTGAAAAAAAAATATCAGATCAGATCTGTAGAAAAAAAAACTTAGATCAGATCGAGGAGAAAAAAAATCCAGATCTCTTCTCCTCTTCCGCCTGACCCGACCATCCCCCATAACCCACCGGAGCTCCCTCTTCCCCAACTCAGATCTCATCCGCCGCCGCCCTCGTCTCATCCGCCGCCGCCTTCATCCTCGCCCACCAGCAACGCCTCCGTCCAACGTCATCCGCCTTCATCCTTCGCCCGCCAACAACGTTGCCTGCCAACAACGCCAGCAACGCCTTCATCCTCCGCCAGCAACGCCTCGTACGCCTTCATCCTCGCCCGCCGCCCTCCCATAAAGTCCGTCCTCTCCTCCACTTTTGCCTTCGCTCGTTGCTTCCCCGCCAGCAACGCCGCCCTTCCCATCCAGGTTCACCCGCCGCCCCGTCCTCCTTCGACCACGTCCTGCCGCAACTCCCCTCCTTCGCCTCCATAGCACCACAGCTCCACAGCAGCCGAGACAAATCCTCTGCGCAGCTCCGCAGTAGCCAAGACCGAATGCAGCCACTTGCAGTTTGAAAGAAAAGAGAAGAAAGCTATTGGGTTTTGGGTTTGTTTGTTATTGGGTTGATTTGATTATGATTTGGATCCACTTATTCAGACCCACATCCAAAAGAATAGAAGGTTGGATTTATTTTGGGTCTAAGCCGCAAGCCTCAGATACGACCCGCAGTTCCAGATCCATTCCACTTTTGGGTCAGTTCAGTACAGCAGTGCAGACCCAGTGCAGACCCGTTAAGGAGAATAGTGGTGATTTGGAACCTGTTCGGAGTCCAATTCGAGTCAGATTCGAAACGTTGCATTCCTGGATTTGTTTCCAACAATTGTGGCAGGATTTCAAGGCTCTTCAGCAGGCGAACTAATTTCGGAAACTCCAAGGGACCACTACAAGTACACGAATTTCTTCGGTATTTGGGTAATCTCTAAACTAATCCATTTTCTTCAGAAAAAATTTGCAATTATTTTGTGAAGTTCTACATAAGATTGTTAGTTAGAATTACTAATAATTATTTGCTAACTTATTGCTTGCTGCATATACACATTTTTAGGATCCATTTCCTTTCATTTTAGAAACTAAACCTTAGAAAATTTTATTTGATCATATAGTGCACGCATATAGAATTTGACTGAGTCTAGGAAATTGCATTGCATACGCTTGTTGATTGTATGCTTCTTTATAACGGTAAAATGACCACCCCAAGCTTTAGTAATGTGGATGAAAAGTTAGAAATCATGATGAAAGAATTAAAAACTATCACTGAACAAATGGAACAGTTTAAAATTGTTAATAAACGATTAGATGCACTAGAATGACAAATCGAAGAACAAAAAAAATCAAATTTATAAGAATGAATATAACAAAAGGAATTACGATAGAGGACCAAGAGATCGAAATGAAAAGAATAGAGATGAGAGTGTCCCTAGAACTAGACATGTTGAAGATGACATCACACGTAAGATAAAAATAGAAACTCCTACATTCAACGGCACTTACGACCCTAAAGTTTTTAATGACTGGCTCGCAGACATGGATTACTATTTCGATTGGTATGACATGCCTGAAGAGCGCAAAATATGATTTGCTCGGATGCGATTGACAGGGCCCGCTAGGATATATTGGACATCGTAGAAACAGAATGTGGCAGATATCTGGATGCGATAGAGACTTGGAATGACATGAAAGCTAGACTTAAAGAGAAGTATCTTCCAATCACATTTAGGAGTCACCTAGTAGATAGGTTGCATAGTCTTCGCCAGGGAAGCATGACGGTCCAAGAGTACATGACTCAATTTGTTGAATTGACACTTCAGTATGATTTGCGAGAGGACCGACACCAGGCGATATCTAGATTTCGTTCTGGACTATGCGCAGACATACAACGAGCATGCATATCCATTCTCAGAATATAAATTCCCTTGCTCAAGCTTGTCAATTAGCAGAAGATATAGAACACTCTCTCAAATTTTGTAATGACCGTAGGTTGACTCCTAAAGCCGGGGAGCAGTCCATACGCCCTTCTGAAGATAACAAGAGACCTAACGCCCAACTCAACAAAGACTTTAAAGGTAAAGCCTTAATGGGTGAATCATCTAAACAGGGCACGAAAGGTGTAGAGTATTTTAGGTGTCATGAGTATGGCCACAAAGCTTCACAGTGTCTCACTAGAGCTTTACTCGTAGAAGGAGAACATAATGGTGATGATGATGATCATGAGGAAGAAGTATATGAACTAGTAGGAAACGCCAGTGAGTCAGACGAGAAAATAGTCATTTCAAATCTGCGCTTAGGCATCGTTAGGTGTCTTTACACTAAAATGAAAGATGAAGATTGGCTTAGATCTAGCGTTTTCACCACAGACATCACACGGAGGAAAGAGTTATCGCGTAATGATTGACGGGGGTAGTTGCGTGAATATAATCTCAAAAACAGCTGTTGAGAAAATGGGCCTCAAAGCTGAACCCCATCCACAACCATATAACGAACATGGTTAGATAAAAATGCTCAATCTATTACCCAGCGTTGTCTAGTGCCTATCCATATGTCAAGCTATCAGGACCAGGTTTGGTGCGATGTGTTAGATATGACCGCCACACATATTTTGCTTGGTAGGCCATGGTTGTATGACTTAGATGTGACGAGTTTCGGTAAGTCAAACACATATACATTCAAATTTAATGAAAAAAAAAATTGTTTTGAAACCCGCGCCGCCTAAGTCTAGTGATGAGAGCCCAAAGAGCGAAAAGGTCATAGGCCAGGTACATAAAAAATCTCTTCACATGATAAGTCGATCACAGTTCCTCAAGGAGAGTCTAGAAGAGGGACTAGTATATGCGGTAATTGCTTTAGGAGAGTCTTCTAGTCCATCTGTCATTTACCACCCGGAGATTCATCAGATTCTCACTGATTTTTGAGATATCATGCCCGATGAGTTATCTGATAAACTCCCTCCCCTTCGGGACATTCAGCATACCATTGACTTCATGCCTGGATCCAGTTTGCCCAATTTACCTCATTATAGGATGAATCCTGTTGAGCACGCTGAGTTGAGAAGACAGGTCGACGAGTTATTACGGAAAGACTTTATTAGAGAGAGTTTGAGTCCTTGTGCTGTTCTAGCTCTACTCATACCTAAAAAGGATGGTAGCTGGAGGATGTGCATTGACAGTCGTGCCATCAACAAAATTACCGTCTAGTATAGGTTTTCTATTCCTAGACTTGATGAGTTATTAGATATGATGGCTAGCTCTCAAATCTTTTTAAAGATAGATATTCGAAGTGGATATCATCATATTCGTATCCGTGAAGGTGATGAATGAAAAACTGTCTTTAAAATTAAGGACGGATTGTATGAATGGTTGGTCATGCTTTTTGGTTTATCTAATGTACCCAGCACATTTATAAGAGTTATGACCCAGATATTGTGTCCTTTCTTAGGCAAGTTTGTTATTGTCTATTTTGATGACATTCTCATCTTTAGTCAAACCCAAGAAAAACATCTTTCTCATTTCACACAGGTTTTAGAGACTCTCCATAAGGAGAAACTGTTTATCAATTTGAAAAAATGTGCATTCTTAGCTTTCTCTGTTCACTTTCTTGGGTTTATCGTCTCTAAGACGGAGTAGCAGCAGATCCTGATAAAGTAAGGCCGTAAGAGAATGGTCTACTCCTCGTACGATCCAAGAGGCCAGGAGCTTCCATGGTCTGGCCACATTTTATAGGAGGTTTGTTAGGGAATTTAGTACCACCATGGCTCCGATCACTGATTGTCTTAAGAAAGGGGAGTTTCAGTGGACTAAATCTGCTGCTCATATTTTCGAGGAGATTAAGGAGAAGTTGACTATTGCTCCGACTCTTCATCTTCCAGATTTCTCGAAGGTTTTTGAGGTGGCATGTGATGCATCAGGCATAAGTATATGAGGTGTTTTAAGCCAAGAAAATCATCCTATCGCCTTTTTTAGTGAAAAATTGAATGAGACGAAATAGCGCTATGATGTTTATGATAAAGAGTTTTATGCAGTAGTGCAATATTTGCATCATTGGCGTCACTGTTTGCTACCAAAAGAGTTTATTCTATATTCAGACCATCAAGCTCTACGCTATATCAATTCCCAAAAGAGAGTAGGGCATCTACACATCAAGTGGCTTGAGTTTATTCAAGAGTACAATTTTGTGCTCAACACTGTGCAGGAACTGAAAATAAAGCCACTGATGCATTAAGTAGGAAACTTTGCACTTTACAGACGATGAGTGCAAAAGTTATCGGATTTGAGCATATCATTCAAGATTATCCTACTTGTCGGGACTTTGGTAACATCTATTCATCTCTGACACAGGCTCCTACTATTATAGTAGATGTTTTTACCATTGTTGATGGTTTTTTTTATTTCGAGGTACCCATCTATTTATTCCTAATACTTCTTTGCGCGATTATCAGATTTGGGAAATGCATGCAGGAGGGATTGCTAGTCATTTCGGTCGAGATAAAACTATCATTCTTGTAGAGGACCGATTTTATTGGCCAAGCATCAAATATAATGTTGCGCGAGTTGTGTCGCATTATCGAGTTTGTCAGCAACTAAGGGTAGGAAGCTTAATACAGGACTCTACACACCATTACCCATATCGTTTGCACCTTGGGAGCATCTTAGCATGGATTTCATTTTAGGACTCCCTCGCACACTTAGGAAGCATGATGCAATATTAGTCGTAGTGGATAGATTTTTCAAAATGACACATTTTATTCCTTACCATAAGACTTCGGATGCCTCACATGTTGCACACTTGTTCTATAAAGAGATAGTTCGTTTGCATAGCCTTCCTGAATCAATTATTTTTTATAGAGATATTAGGTTCACAAGTCATTTTAGGCGAACTCTCTGGAAAAAAATGGGTACCACACTTAAATTCTCCACTGCTTATCATCCATAGACTGATGGTCAGACAGAAGTTGTCAATCGTAATTTAGGTGACTTGCTTCGATGTTTAGTGGGTGACCATTTAACGACGTGGGATCTTATTTGCATATAATAGTTCAGTTAATAGGTCTACTGGGATGAGTCCATTTGAGATAGTTACAGGTTATAAACCTAGAAAACCTATAGACCTTCTTCCACTCCCCATAGGTGATAGACCTAGTGCCTCAGCTGAGTCTTTTGCACATCATTTGCATGATTTGCATGATCATATTCATCGGTAAATAGCAATTAGTACTAATAACTACAATTCTGCAGCAGACTTACACAAAAAATTGCAGGAATTTGCAGTTGATGATGAGGTGATGGTTAGAGTGTGTCCAGAGAGGTTCCTGCTAGGAACCTTGAAGAAGCTCATGCTCGACGTATGGGTCCTTACCGAGTTCTAAAGAGAATTGGATCTAATGCTTAAGAGATTATGATCCCCCATAATCTTGAGATCAATCCAGTTTTCAATGTTGAGGACCTGACTCCATACCGTGCTCCATTTGACTATCCAACAGTTATTCTAGATCTACCATCTTCTGCTTCGCTAGGACATCGATATTTTCCCATCTGTACACCGCCTACTCCTGCTCCGCGCAAGCATCATATAGGTCAGATTGAAGATATTCTAGATGATGAGATTGTTTCGACTGCTGATGGTGGATATCAGCGGTATTTGGTGCATTGGCGTGGACGTCCAGACTCAGATTGCACTTGGTTGCGCACCGAAAAAGTCCAGCAGCTCGACCCAGATTATCTCGATAGTTATCATCTTTGTCATTCACCAGAGATTCATGTTTTGAAGCCGAGGAGAATTGATGGAGATCAAGATTTGATTAGATTAGATTTGATTTGATTAGGATTTGGATTGTACTATATATTTGATTTGATTAGGAATTTGAATTTTATGAGGATTTTGTTTATTAGGGTTCCCTATATATAGGGGTTGTATGAAGTATTGAGAGATGAATAATATTTTGAGAAAAATTCTTGATAAATCATTGGCATGGAATTCGCTAAACAAAATTTTTCCTCGTGGATTCGTGAAGAGTGGACGTGAACCTGGGTGGATTTCCAAATCCCAAAAGTTTTTCCCAATTTATCATTTCTTTTCCAATCCCTCTAAAAAAACCCTAATTTTCAAAATCCTAACCCTAATTTCGCTTCTGTCATGCGTCAATATGGGAGGAATACTTATCACACCCCCACACCTATCTTTTGCTAGTTCTCGAGTAAAATCTAAACCTAAAAAGAAAAATAAAAATGCTAACTCACTATTGTATTTAGCACGTGCAACCAGTCTTTAAACCTCTACGTTACCTTAGTGGACGGGTTGTGTCTCGTGAGTGTCTATAGTGAATATACCCACAAAATTCATTAAGAAAATAGATTAATGAATAAAGAAAAGAAAAATAAGGATAACCAAAAAATAAGAAAAGTAAAAATTTTATACAAAAGAAAGAAAAATCTTCTTTTATAATATTTTCATCAATTAATCTCACTAATATACAAACTCAAGAACGTATTTAGATTATCAATTTTCAAATCGAGTGTTATATCAGATACACTTATCATTTTAATCAAAAATTTAAATCCTATCTTTCAATACCTACTAATAGATAATCCATTGGCTCCAGTACAACTACGTGCATGTGTGATAGTCTATTTTGACTTTGGACTCCAACTCTAACTCATGATTCATCTCCTCTCTAATAAAATTTTTTTTCTTTTTTTCGTTTTTTTTTTCTTTTCAATTTTTTAAAAATATTTCACCTTTCATGTGAATATTCACGCTTTCTTAGGCGCAACATACCATTACTCGGTTCATACTCTTTTCTTTTTCTTTTTTTAGAATATTTCACCTTTCATGCGAATATTTACGCTTACTTAGACGCAAAGTATCCGATTACTCAGATCATACTTTTTTTCACTCTTGAGCCTATTGCCTTAATACCAGGCGTACCACATTATTTTATCACTCTCGAGGCTATTGCCTTAATATCAGACTCACCCTAATATTTTACTCTCCTTTTTTTTTTCCTTTTTTTTGTTTAAAGAGAGAAGACTTACTCAATCATTATTATCTTTGTTCTTAACCTAATAAACTATTTTGAAGTGAAAAATAGATGTATACTTGCCTCAAAACTACTATTGGCGGTATTTATTTTTTCGAATTTTAATCTTTTTCATAAAATTCAAAGTGTATCATCCAATTTACTCTCCTATCCAATTTCAAATCTAAATTTGTTCCTTTATCTGTAATTAAGTTGATTTATTGATAAAAATACATAATTTTTTTTTCAATATTTAATTTTTTTTAGTTATTTACCCTAAAAACTACCCAAAGTGTAAAATAAAGAAACCCAAAAATCTAAAAATAAATTAAAGATTCTAAAAAAATGGGTAAAAATCCTAGAAAACATGAAAAAAATATCCTAACCCACTCCCCACACCTAAACTCGTATATGCCCTAATACACAAACCAAGGTTGGTAAAATAAATAAGAAAGTTATTATACAAATATTATACATTTATTAGAAAATTCAAACGATTACAACCTCTTGATCGCTTTCCACGCTCATAATGTGTCGTTTTACGTTTTGATATGGATGAACTTAGCCTTTTTGTCAATTTTGCATTTAATCTCTCCGTTTTATTTTTGTTTTTTCTCAATTTTTTTCTACCCTTCTTCTTTTATTCATTAATAAAATATTAAAGTTGGAAAGCGTACTTTGGTGTTGTGGAATCATGAGCTCGACTTTAGAGGGCTCTTTCAAATCATGAGGTACCATGACTTCATCTTTTTGAGGTTCTTTCCATTCTTCTAATATTTTGGGCTCGTCATGCAAATTTTCTTCAAACCAGTCATCAAAATTCTCAAAAGAAAATACCATACTAGTGGACTTATCATTAGTCAAGTTCTTATGAAGGGATAAAAATTCTTCTTCACAAATTTCTTCACAATTTTCATCAAAAGAATCAAATGATAATGTGTCACTAGCAAGCTCACCATGTGGTAAATCATCAAACAAAATATTTTCTTTATCGCTAATTTCTTTATAATTATTGTCACAATGGTCTAAAATAGGTTGATCACAATGTTAAATTTGAGACTCATCATGCACAAAATTATTTAACTCATTTTGAATCATATATACTTCAAAAAATGACTGAAGTGGTTGCTCGTTGGAGTAAGATATGTTCAAATAATTAGATGATTAATCTCCAAAAAGTTTAGTTTGAGAAATTGCTTTAAGAAGATCTTCCATATAAGATTCAATTTGAGAGTATAATTTTTTAGATGATGATTTTAGCAAAACTTTCATATCTTCCTCTATTTTACGTTTTCGTTGCTCAGACTCATGATCATAATTTTCCTTATTTTTCTCAAATAATTGAATCTCGAGATCATGAGTGAAATTTGTAGAATGATATGATGGATCCATGTACATATTTGATGACATATATGAAGTGGACGGAGGTAGATTCTCATGACATGCATACCTCGCTTCTAATCTTTTTAATTTTTCATCTAACATGTTCAATTGAATATCTTGTTCATGATTAGATGTAGAATATGAAGATGAATAGCCTATAAAGAAAGGATCAGATGGAGGACTCTCTTGGTATGGCTCTTGATTACATGCGAAAATAGAATTATTCATCCATTCATAATTGTAATTTTGTGTATAGTAAACGCTCGTTGATTCATTATATGTGTTGTGAATTTGATTATGACATAAACTTAGCGAACTTCCTATCCATGGACATAATAATTATGATATGGATCACGACAATGATAGCAACCAGTTTGATTTGGAAATTTTTTTTTTAAATTTTTTTTGAAAAAGGTGGAGAGGGAGAGAGATGGAAAAGAAATAAAAAAATTAATTTTTTTTTATTTTTTCACTAACCAGAGACACAAAATATAGATATCAGGAAAATTTTGTGGCTTTCGTACTTAACTACCGCCAAATAGGGTTCTAAGCCGCTAATTGGCGGCCCAAAGAGAGAATTTGGTTTTTTGCTTTTTGTCGTGTACTCAACACGCTTATCTCGTCCTATTTTTCTGCTGTATCTGTACTTTCTTGTCCCTGTACACTCAATACACATTGTTAATCGGTAAAACTTTAGAAAAAACAAGAAAAACACTATCGATCCCCGGCAACGGCGCCAAAAACTTGATGTGATAATTTAACTGCAAGCGCACAGTATCGGTGTAGCGCTGTACAGGTCGTCCCACAGGGATCGAAGGTGTTTTTGTATTTCTTACTCTTTCCTTAGTCTAACAGACTAACCAAAGATTCTAGTTTGAATTTGAGTTAATCTAAATAGCCTATGATCTAGAATCTACTAATTTTCAACCATATTGTTACTTCTATTATCTTCTTCTATCATAAAAATTTGATTTTTTTAGTTTGATTTTTATTTTAAGTGCCCTAAGTATGAGCTATCAAGCGGTGTGCAAGCATAACTCATCAAAGATACTACTTTTCATAAAAACAAACTAAATATTTAGATAATTCAATGAAAAAGATAAAATCAACAATCCCAAACCCTAATAAAGTATAGGCTATCAAGAAACCTAATTCAAGTATAACCTATCAAAGTCTTAATTTTCGAGCTCTTGTATTTTAATCTTTTTATAGAAAAATCATGTCTTTATTAATTTATTTTAGAAGAAAATACTAGAGAACAATTACATGGTGGATTCTAGTTTCATCTACATCCTAGAGCTAAACTAAATTAGCTACACATGATTCTAATAACCAAAATTAAATTTCTATTCATGAAAGCAATTAAATCTAATCTAAAAAGCAAATAAATCTAAGCTAGAAAGCAATTAACTCTATCTAGAAAGCAAATAAAGATTAGAAAATAATGACTTACCTCTGGAGCACGGTATTGTGGCCGCCACCCCTTCAGTAAAATCCTAATTTTATTAATAAAAAGTATATCTAAAATTATACCTAAAAAGCTCTTCCTATTTACAAGGATTTATGGGGTATTTATAATCCAAATACAATCCTATTTCTACTCAAACTCAATACAAATGATATGATCCTCATCCAATTCAAACTAATCTCAAGATATATAATTTTAATTCAATCCATAGGGATTAGAAACCAATGGTTGAGATTAGATGGCATAAAATACTAATTTTGGGGTCCAAAATCTGAAATTAAGTTCAACAAACCCGTAGCCCGCTGGATATGATTTTTCACTCTGCAGCGCTTCAGTAAAATGGTCATAACTTTTGAATACGAACTCAGATTAAGCAGGTCTTGGACTTGTTTCGAAGATAATTCTGAGATCTATAAATGTTAGGTACATGAAAGTTTCCACTTCAAGCTCTATCTTCTCAGAATATACTCTTGAATTTGCAGCGGCTGCACTTGAGTGTCGGTTTTCGCCATAGTTAACTTTCTTTGCTCATATTCTTGATAAATTTGCATCTTCTTCTTCTTTTACTTGCGAAACATTTATTACCTATAAAAACACACTGAATATACCCGAGTAGCAATTATTTATATACAAAAATAGGTAAAATATGGGTGGAAAAAATGCAGAATATGATACTTATCACCTGGTCATGGTCCTTGACAATTGAAGCAGCGGCCTCCACTTGAAGAACTAGGGACTCGCAGTCTGATTGGCCCTTTTCTAACGAGGCTTTGCAAGCATTTACCTTCTCCTGGGTCTCCTTCTGGAACCTAAACTGTTCCTCTTTCAGTTTTTGGAAAATGATTTCCACTGCCTCAGATTTATCAGCACTTCTAGCTTTTGATAGGAATTTAGCATGCTTTTGAAGCTGAGTTATCATAAGCCTAAGAGAGTAGCTTTATCCTCTCCACCAATGCTGACGATACCAGTTAAATAAATGTTGAGAACATTGGCGAGTGAAGCAAAAGAAGCCCCCTTCAGTATTTTATCAATGCAGCGGTCAACGAAGTGAAGGAAGGTCTCCACCGTATCCATCAATAAATCAATCTCAAGCATATTAATCTCCACATAAGAGGGAGTAATATTGGTTGAGGCAGAGGCGGATTGATCCGCACTCTATTGTATAGGGCAACCAGGCAGTATCTAGAGGAATGGGACTTCTGGAGACCTTAGCAGAGCTACCAGCTGCAGTATCTTGAATCAAAACATCAGTCGAAGCAGCTGAAGCCAGAACCATAGACACAGTAGTCTCGGGGATCATTGCTTTCATGGTATCAACAGTAGAAGGGGTAACTTCGGTCGCCTCATCAATGTCAGCTCCCATGATGGTGTCATCTAGCGAAGCTACCTTCGCATCTGGAGTTGAAATTGGAGCTAGCAAAAGGAGAAAGTTAATAGTTAAAAGTTACAGTATTATTTGATAATAACATAATTGCTAAAGGAAGAAGATGCAGACCTAAAGGTTGGACACTGGATTCTCCAAGTCCGTACACCTCAGGACCAAACACTTCAGGCCCGTATACCTCGGTTCGAATGTCCTCACTCAAATAGACATACTTACCATGGTCTGATGGGGGTTGAAGATCGAAAATCATCACTGTCGACATTATGGCATCTTCACAATCATCCTGACTTCCTGAAGGAGGTGCTGCTTTTGGGGGATCTGATGCGCGAATCTTCCCAATGATTTGTACTTCATCATCTGCAATGTCTTGAGCAACATGAGCTGCAGAATCATCATGTATGGCCAGAGAAACACCAACTTCAACAGTGGCCTGACAAATAGGGAGGGTAGAACCCTCTTGAGTAACGGGAGTAGGATCACTGCAGAAAACAGGTCCTTGACTCTGACGCCTCTGAAGAGAGTAGAGAGTTAAAGATGAGTCATCCTCATCCTCCTCGGGTTCCTCAACAAGGGATTCAGGAACCAGAGTGGGTGTTGCAGTGCTAGTTCCAGATGGGGTGCTCTGCGAATCAATCCCCTGCGGAATGGTAGGCAAGTCACTGAGGCGCCTTAGTCTCTTCCACTTATGTGAAGATTTCTTGGGAGAAGATTGCAGTTGAGGAGAAGTCTTATTCGATGTCGGGAGAGGAGAAGCATCAGGAGAGGAAGTTTGAGCTGATGCATTATTGACCTCTTCCCCTTGCTGAGTTACCGGTTCTGATTCATTAGATGCACTGTCCCCCCTGAAATCTTCCATCCCTGCCAATTTCATACTGCCAACCTTCCTTTTCTGGACATACCAAGCTCTGATCTCCTGCAGACTGGTATAATTTACGTTGAAATTCTGGGGCGCAGAATTAGCATCCGCGAACTACTTACAGAAACTGAAGCTCATACTCGAATTTGGGGTCTTAAGCGGAAGATCAAATCTGGCCTGAGTTCCACCTGCGATGAAATGAAACCAAGCTCGAGCTCCCTCAAGAGCATCCCAACAAAACTTATCTCTCTATTGGGATTACTAACATAAAACTGATCATACCCGAACTGTCGAGCGAAACGACTTAGGTAGTAATGCTCTATGTAGCAATGGTTCCCCAAACGTAGTACCAGATGTCCTGGGCGGATGTTTATCAACCACCAGAAGCACCCTGAGGACAGGGTAGTGAATTTATCGGCACCGGCAGTATCCGTGAATTCCTCCCCGTATCCAGCATTTGAGAAGTACGGAAAACATCTGAATAACTCAAAAGTCGAGAAATGACAGAGGGTCTTACAGATCGCGGCCATGTAGCCCCCTCTCCATTACGACCTCTCGCAGTGCTGCACTTTGGGAGCAGTTAAGTCGATCTGCGAGTCGGCAGGACTCATCAAAGTGGGGCAATGTAGAACCAGCCAAGCCATCAAATAAGTATAAGGGAGTTCTACACGAGGATTAGGAGTCTTAATGACTGGATCTCCTTTCTTCCTCTGCTCCTTCTTCACGTTACAGAATTTATCAGATAATCTCCTCAATCCACTTTGGATGCTGCACACTATCGCGGGCAACAGACTGAGTCGTCTATCTAATGCTAGTAGGGTGGCTGGGTATATAGCCTTAACGGGTATGTTTTCCTGGGACGGAATAACACACTTTTTCAACCATACCATCAAATAACCCGCCAAGAAGGCAGGATCCAATAAAGGTTGAAGAGCCTGAGAATGAAAGCTCTCAAAGGACGTCCCAGCTTTGAAAACGTCCTTATCAGATTCGGCAACATAAGCATCTGTCTCGAAACTTGCGATTCTTTTCTCAACCTCCTTTTCAGAAACAGGAGAAAGGCGAGTAAAATTAGGATTACCCTTAGAAAAATTGGGTGTAAGATATTGCAGCCACTTCTTTGGCTTCAAACTGGGGGTGCCGGATGTGTGGGTATAAATATAATAGTGACAGAGTAATTCCCAGTAAGTATCATAGGCCAAAGGGTCCCGGGCCTTCAGCAGATGGAGTTCTTTCCTAGTGGGGACATACTCTTCATACGGTATGTCTCCCATGGGTAAGCCCGAAAATTCATACATTTCATGAAGGGCAAAATCCAATTCACCTCGAGGGCAGAAAATGGTTCAAGTATCAGATTGTACAATTCTAGTAGAACAAAAAAATGGAATCTGCTAGCAAGAATACCATACTGAACAGCTCTGATAGCACGATGTAGCCCTGCGTAATGAAGTTGATCTCTGGAAGTCTTCAGGAAAAAGTCAGTCAAGACTGCCCACTCTCCTTTTGAAGAGTAGTGAACCCATCCTGGGGGACGAAAATCCTGAACAGGAAACTCCCCTTGTACATTGGTGAATCGGTGCAGGATAGTCTGTGTGATTATGAGAACCTCACCTCTGGGAAGGTCATGTTTAAGTAGTCTCGAAAGCAATCTGCAAAAGTGTTTTCCAGTACCACCAGGAAAAGCACCTTGAGCATTGAAACCCTCCAATAAGATGCTGTCTTGCGGCCTGTTTAAGTGCTAGTCCATTCGTCTGGGCACGGAAAGGGATTAAAAAAATAAGAACAGATAAGACATCTCCATAGTGGGGAGAAACAAGTAGCAACTTTCAACTTGACGAAGCCACTTGTAATCTCCATCTTCCAAACTGCTATCGGGCACTAAAACATGGTCCCCAAACAGAAAGGCAGGTTTACGTAGCGGAGACCGATCATCTCCTTCAAAAGGTGCCATAGTTATCAGTTCTCGTAATATTGAGCGAGAAGGATGGTGAATTTTGTCTTCTCTCTCTTGGTTGTCTGATGCTGTGCAATGTGGGATGACATGACCAAATTTGAACTCTTTCTTCCCATCATAGCCATCCGAGTATCCGAAATAATGATCCTTAGGCCAAGGATTCAAGGCATAATCGACTGCAAAAGAGATTCAGATTCAAGATAAGAAAATTTCTGAGAAAGGGACTGTCTTTCAAAAGTTATTTTTATTACATCCAATAAAGGGTTCCTGCCGAACCACTATTAAACTAGAGATTGCTTGAGGATCTTGACGACCACTGCCAGCCGCATCGGAGGAAGAAATTTTCTTTGGTATCTTTTGCAGATTGAGAAAATCCTTCGCACAGAGAATCGAAAGCTATAGGAGGTTGAAGACGAGAAGTCTAAGGAACTCTAATGAAGAACTCAGATCTCAAATTTCTTAAGATAATAGTAGTCTCTCTCATAAAGTGGAGGTTATATAGCAGATGATTTGATGGCCAAGATCTCTGGATAGACGTGATATCTAGCCCGAATCTCATGGGTGCCTTGGCATTTAATGCGGCTCAGAGAAGGTCTCAATTCTTACACCGTAAAAAGAAACTGCCTTCCAGCCTTTTCGCAACCAAAAAAAGTAAAAGCTCGCGTCCCTAATACAGAGTCGCGATCCTTCAGAAGTTTTAGTTTGTGACCTAACATAGAGTCGCTTTCTTCTCCAAAGTGAAAGTTCGTGTCCCTAATACAGAGTCGCGATTCTTCAGAAATTTTAGTTTACGACCCTAACATAGAGTCATTGTCTTCTCCAACGCGAAAGCTCACGTCCCTAATATAGAGTCGCGTTTTTCTGAAAATATAGTTTGCGACCCTAACAAAGAGTCATTTTCTTCTCCAAAATGAATGTTCGCGATCCTAATAGAGAGTCGTGTTCCTTCCAAAGCAAAAGTTTGTGACCCTAATATAGAGTCGTCTTTTTCTCCAAAATGTGAATATGCGACCCTAACATAGAGTCGTATATTTCAAGTATTGAAGATTATGGCGCTAATACAGTGTCGCATTTTCTTTCAAAAGCAGCAAATTCACGGTGCTAATACAGGGTTGTGTTCCTTTCAAAGATGAGAGTTCGAGATATGAAGGCAGAGTCATGCTGTCGGCAATCGAAAAAGAATTTTAATACAGAATTGTATTCCCAGAGAGATGAAAAATAAAGATTCTAATACAAAATAATATATCCAAAGTATTCCAAAACTTCTCAGAAATCATGAGAGGTTTAAAACTTTGGAGGGGGTTTTGTCGACGAAAAATTCTGGAAATCAAAGAAGATCTGCGAATTCAGAGTTGGAAGTTCGCAACTTGATGGATCCGCGAACCAGACGACAAAACATGTTCTCGAATCTAAAATTGAGATTCGCGATACTGCCCATAGCATCCGGGGAGGGGTTTAATACAAGGCCATTCGATCCGAACAAGAGAGTTGCCTCCTCGGATCGTGGAGCTAACTGCCAAACAAATGCAGTGGCACTACTTCTATCGGGGGAGCAACCACCTAACTAATATGACGGCACTTCTCGAGTAGTGGGAGCTAACGGTCGAGCAAATGAGGCAGGACGTTATACTAGAACCCCTATAAAAGGCTGAGGAGCGAAAGAGACATAGACAGACACAGACACAGATGTACATCTTCTCCTAAAAGTTTCCCCTTGTGATCAAGAGTCAAGAGTCTTTCTTTTTCCTTTAGCCAACCAAAGAAATTGCACGGAGTATCAACGGAGAGCAGGATCGTCCTCCATAACTACATAGGAACCCAACTTTAAACAAAGAGGAAATCTATCTTCCTCATCTTTTGTAAACGCAAAACCGTTAGATTGTAATCTTTTATTGAAAAGACTTAATATAAAAAGCTTGCAATTTTCATGGCGAACAGGTGCATGGGTAGCCCCGGCCGTGCCATCCGCCGCGAACCGGACCACCCGTCCTCCCGAACCCACATGGCACGGTGCGTGGTCCGTCCCGGCCATGCCATCCGCCCCCGAACCGCACCGTCCCTCCGCCCGAGCTCGCACAACACGGTGCGTGGGCAGCCCCCCGGCCATGCTATTCGGCCAGAACCAGACCGTCCGTCTGCCCGAACCCGCACGACCCGGTGCGTGCGTAGCCCCGGCCATGACAGCCGCCCCGAACCAAACTGTCTGTCCGCTCGAACCTACACGGCACGGTACGCGGGCAGTCCCGGCTACGCCATCTACCCCAATCCGGACCGTTCGTCACGGCACGGTGAGCGGGCAGTCCCGGCCGAGCAATCCGCCCCGAACCAGACAGTTTGTCCACCTGAACCCACACGGCACGTGCAAGACAACGCATTCCCATGTCATCCGCCGAGAATCGGTCCGTTCGTCTACTCGAACCCGCAAGGCACGGTGCGCGGGCAGTCCCGGCCACCCCGAACCGGACCGTCTGCACGCCCGAACCCGACGGCACTGTGGGCGGGCAGCCCCGTCCATGCCATCTGCCCCGAACCAGACCGTGCGTACATCCGAACCCGCACGGCACGGTGCGTGGGCAGTGCCATCTGCCCCAAACCGGACCGTCTGCCCACCCGAACGCGCAAGGCGTGAT
This sequence comes from Dracaena cambodiana, assembly GCA_036321105.1. NCBI lineage: Eukaryota > Viridiplantae > Streptophyta > Magnoliopsida > Asparagales > Asparagaceae > Dracaena > Dracaena cambodiana. Next base: position 13,758,873 of record JAYEPQ010000017.1, read on the forward strand.
GCATGAGTAGTATCGACCACCCCGAATCGGACCAACCGTCCGCCTGATCCCGCTCGGCACGGTGCGCGGGCAGCCCTGGCCATGCCATCCGCCCCAATCTGGTTCGTCCGTAGTCTCGGACCAGCATGGCATAGTGTGCAGGCATTTCCGACTGCCCTTAACCAGACCATCCGTCCGTCCAAACCGGCAAGGTATGGTGCACGGGTAGTCACGTCCGCCCCGAACCGGGCCGTCTGTCTGTTTGAACCAGCACGGCATGGTACGCGGGTAGTCCCGGCCATGCTATCCACCCCGAACCAGACCGTCGGTCCACACATATGACACGACACGGTGAGCGGGCCACACTGGCCGTGCCATCTGCTCCGAACCGGGTCGTCGGTCTGCCCGAATCTACTTGGCATCGTGCGTGGGCATTCCCGGCCAGGCCATCGGCCCTGAACTGGACCATCCGTGCATGGCACTGTGCGCGAGCAGTCCTGTCCGTGCCATCCGCCCCAAACCGGACCATGCGTATGGCCGAACCCACACGACACGGTCTGCGGGCAGTGCCATCCACCCTGAATTGGACCGTCTGCTCGCTCGAACGCGCAAGGCACAGTGCGCGGGCAGTCCCGACCGCCCCGAATCGGACCATCCGTCCGTCGGATCCTACACGGTATGGCGTGCGGGCAACCCCGGCCATACCATCCGCCCCGAACCGGTCCTCCTGCACGCCCGAACCAGCAAGGCCCAGTGCGTGGGTAGTCTCAACCGCTGCGAACCGGACCGTCCGTACGCCCGAAACCCCACGGCACTGCGCGCGGGCAGCCCTGTCCGTGCCATCCACCCGAACCGATCCATGCGTATGGCCGAACCCGCAAGGCACGGTGCGCGGGCAGTGCCATCCACCCTGAACCGGACCGTTTGCTTGCTCGAACGCGCAAGGCACAATGCGCGGGCAGTCCTGACTGCCTCGAATCAGATTGTCCGTCCGTCAAATCCTGCACGGCACGGCGCGCGGGCAGCTCCGGCCGTGCCATCTGCCCAGAACCGGTCCGCCCGCCCGCCCGAACCAGTAAGGCCAGGTGCGCAGGCGGTCACCACTGCCCTGAACCGGATCGTCTGTACCCCCGAACCAGCATGACACTGTGCGTGGGCAGCCCTTTCCGTGCCATCCGTCCCGAACCGAACCATGCGTACGGCTGAACCCGCACGGCGCAGCGCGCGGGTAGTGCCATCCACCCCGAACCGGACCGTCTGCTCGCTCGAACACGCAAGGCATGGCGTGCAGGCAGTCCCGACCGCCCCAAATCGGACCATCCGTCCATTGGATCCCACACGGCACGGTGCGCGGGCAACCCCGGCCATGCCATCCACCCTAAACCAGTTTGTCTGCCTGCCCAAATCCACAAGGCCCGGTGCGTGGGTAGTCCTGACCGTCCCGAACCAGACCGTCCGTACACCCGAACCTGCAGGCACTTTGTGTGGGCGCCCCATCCTTGCCATCCGCCCCGAACCGAACCGTGCGTACAGCCGAACCTGCAAGGTATGGTGCACGGGCAGTCCCGACCACCCCGAATAATACTGTCCGTCCACTTGATCCCTCACGGCACGGTGCACGGGTAGCCCTGACCATGCCATCCACCCCAACCGGTCCATCCGTTCGCTCGAACCTGTAAGGCACGGTACGCGGGCAGTCCCGACCACCCCGAACCGGACTGTCCGACCGCTCGAACCCGCAAGTCACGGTGTGCAGGCTGTTCTGATTGCCTCGAACAGGACCGTCCGTCCGCCCAAACCCTCACGACACTGTGCACGGGTAATCAGTTTTGTAATATTTGCCCCCAACAGGACTGTCCGTCCGACCGAACCTGCACGGCACGGTACGAGGATTGTTTTGGCCGAGCCATCAGCCGTGAACCGGACCGACCGTCGGCCTGAACTCGCGCGGCACTGTGCGCATGCAGCCCCACCCCGAACCGGACCGTCCGCCCACATGAACCGGCATGGCATGGTGCCCGGACAATCCCGTTAGCCCCGAACCGGGTCATCCGTCTATCCGAATCGGCACAGCACGTAGGCATTCCCAGCCGAGCCATCCGCCCCAAGCTGGACAGTTGCTCTACCCATACGACACATCACCGCACGGTGAGCGGGCAGTACAGCCCGTGCCATCCGGCTCGTCGATCTTCTTGAATCTGCACGGAACGGTGCGCTGGCAGTCTAGGCCGTATCATCGGCCTTGAACCGGACCGTTCGTATGTTCGAACCTGTACGGCACTGTGCACGGGTAGTCCCGGCCGTGCCCTCTACCCCCATCGGACAATTCGTACGCCTGAACTCACACGGCATGGTGCGCAAGGATGGCCATCCGCCCCGAACCAAACCGCCCGCCCGAACGCGCACGGCACAGTGCGCGGGCAGTCCCGGCCGCCCCGAATTGGTTCGTCCATCCTCATGAACCCGAAAGGCACGGTGCGCGGGCAGTCCTGATCGCTCCGAACCGGACCATTTGCCCGCCTGAATCCGCAAGGCACGGTGCGTAGGCTGTCCTGACCGCCCCTAGCCGTACCGTCCATCCACCTGGACCAGCATAGCACGATGTGCGGGCGGTTCTGGCCGTGCCATTCACTGTGAACCGGGCCATCCGGCCATCGGAACACGCACGGCACGGTGAGCGGGCATGGCCATGCACCCCGAACCGAATCGTCATACGCCCGAACCTGAAGGGCACGGTGCGCGGGCATGCCATCCACCCCGAACAGAACCATTCGTCCACACGTATGTGCACGGCACGGCGCACGGGCAGTTCCGGCTGCCCTGAATCGGTCCGTCCATTTGCACGAACCCCAAAGGCACGGTGCGCGGGCAGTCCCGACCGCCCCAAACTGGACAGTCCGTTCGCCTGAACCCGCACGGCACTGTGCGCATGCAGTCCTGGCCACCTCGAACCAGACCATCCGTCTGCCCGAACCTGCACTGCACGGTGCGCAGGCAGTCCCAACCGCCCCGAAAAGGTCCGCTCGTTCGCCCGAATGTGCATGGCACACTGCGTTGGCAGTCCTGGCAGCCCCAAACCGGTCCGTCCGTCCACTCGAACATGCAAGGCAAGGTGCGCGGGCAGTCTCGGCTGCCCCGAATCGGACCATCAATCCACCCGAACCTACACGGCAAGTTATGCAGGCGGTACCAGCTGTGCCATCCCCCTTGAACCATGCCGTCTGTCTGTCGAAACCTGCACAGCACGGTGCACAGGCATGGCCATCCGCCTCGAACCGAACTGTTCATATGTCCGAACCTGCACAGTACAGTGCGCGGGCATGGCCATCCGCCCCGAACCGTGCGTATGCCTGACCCTGCACGGCACGATGTGCGAGCATAGCCATCACCCCCAGCCAAATCGTCTGTCCGCCCAAACCGAACCGTCCGTCCGTCCGTCCCGAATCGAACCGTCCGTCCACCCCGAACTGAACCGTCCGTCCATATGCCCGAGCCTGCACGGCACGGTGCTCGGGCTATCTTGGCCGCATCGAACCTGTCTGTCTGACCGCCCGAACCTGCAAGGCATGGTGTGCAGGCTGTCCCGAACGTCCCGAATCTTACTGTCCGTCCACCCAAACCCACAGGGTACGATGTGCAAGCGGTTCCTACTATGCCATCTACCCCGAACCAGGCCATTCGTACGCTGGAACCCGCACGACACGGTGTGTGGGCATGGCTATCCGCCCTGAACTGAACCGTTCGTATGCCCGAACCTGCACGACTCGGTGTGCGAACATGGCCATCTGCCTCGAGCCGAACCGTCCGTCCTCTAGAACGTGCACGGCACGATGCGTGGGCAGTTCTGGCCACCCCTAACCGGTCTGTCCGACCATCCGACCCGCACCATCCGTTAGCCATAACTCGCACGGCACGTTGAGTGGGCAGTCTCCGCTACCACGGAAATG
>JAYEPQ010000017.1:13765298-13795298 GCA_036321105.1 Dracaena cambodiana
TTTTCGTGGCCAGTTGCTTCGGTAGGTGAGTTGTTACACACTCCTTAGCTGATTTCGACTTCCATGATAATCGACCAACACCCTTTGTGGGTTCTAGGTTTGCGCGCTATTGGGCACCATAACCCGACTTTCGATTCATCCTGCATCACCAGTTCCGCTTACCAAAAATGGCCCACTTGGAGCTCTCGATTCCGTGGCGCGGCTCTTCGAAGCAGGCGCGCCGTCCTACCTATTTAAAGTTTGAGAATAGGTCGAAGGCGTTGCGGCCCTGATGCCTCTAATCATTGGCTTTACATGATAGAACTCGCACGCGGGCTCCAACTATCCTGAGGGAAACTTCGGAAGGAACCAACTACTATATGGTTCGAATTGTCTTTCGGCCCTATACCCAAGTTAGATGAACGATTTGCACGTCAGTATCACTTCGGGCCTCCACCAGATTTTCCTCTAGCTTCACCCCGCTCAGGCAAAGTTCACCATATTTCGGGTCCCAACAGGCATGCTCCACTCGAACCCTTCACCGAAGATCAGGGTCGTCCGCCCGGGCTTGGGCACTAGAGCAGCCCACAACCTTCCACGCACCGAGCCGAGTGGCGGACCAGCCCCGCATGGGCCTTTCCGCATCCGGCCGACGTGCATCGCCGGCCCCCATCTGCTTCCCTCCAGACAATTTCAAGTACTCTTTGACTCTCTTTTCAAAGTCCTTTTCATCTTTCCCTTGCGGTACTTGTTCGCTATCGGTCTCTCGCTGCTATTTAGCCTTGGACAGATTTACTGTCTGACTGGGGCTGCAGTCCTGAGCAACCCGACTCGCTGATAGCGCCTCGTGGTGCGGCAGGATCCGGGCCAGACGGGGTTCTCACCCTCCCTCGTGCCCCTTTCTAGAGGAGTTGGGCCCGACCATCCCTGGTGCCCCTTTCCAAAGGACTTGGGCCCGGTCTGTCACTGAGAATGCTTCTCCAGACTACAATTCGGGAAGTGCAGCCGCCCGATTCCCAAGCTGGGCTCTTCCCAATTCGCTCACCGTTACTAGGGGAATCCTCATAAGTTTCTTCTCCTCCATTTACTGATATGCTTAAGCTCAGCGGTTGGCCCCGCCTAACCTGTAGTCGAGTTCCATGGGGCGCGTATGAGCACACCCGACGGTGTGGGTTCCTTGCATGCACCGTTGCAGCTGGGGTGGAGGCAGTGTCCGGCACCGTACATGTCCGTCCACCACTCGCCGCATCTGTTCCTGGCCGGCGGTCTGCACCTGGGCCCGCCGCGTCGCAAGGCATGTGGGGCCAATCTCCGCATCCACGCCCGCCACCACCCCTACTCGAAGGGTGGCTTAGTGTGCGCAGAGCGACACAAGGCATGACACCAATGCAGGCGTGTCCTTGGACGGATAGCCTTGGGAGAAACTTGCGCTTAAAGACTCGATGGTTCATAGGATTATGCAATTCACACCAAGTATCGCATTTCTCTTCGTTCTTCATCGATGCGAGAGCCAAGATATATGTTGCCGAGTGTCGTAAAATTTCAACCTATATGGAAGGATCGCACCACACGCCAGAACCAAGATGCGGCGCTCTCCCAGACTGTGAATGTTCCTTGGCACCCACTGCGCGGGGTATTGTTCCTGCCGCTCATCCTACAACGAGGCAGGATGCCCCGGCCATGGGTGCCCCACGGTGGCGGGGTCAGGCGGGTGATTTCTGCCATCCCTCCGCCTCTGCGAGAGCGTTGACGGGTTTGCGATTGTCTGTTCGGGCCTCGACAATGATCCTTCCGTAGGTTCACCTACGGAGACCTTGTTACGACTTCTTCTTTCTCTAAATGATAAGGTTCAGTGGACTTCTCGCTACGTCGCGAGCAGCAAACCGCCCCCGTCGCCACGATCCGAACACTTCACTGGACCATTCAATCGGTAGGAGCAACGGGCAGTGTGTACAAAGGTCAGGGATGTAGTCAATGCGAGCTGATGACTCGTGCTTCTAGGAATTCCTCGTTGAAGACCAACAATTGCAACGATCTATCCCCATCACGATGAAATTTTCGAAGATTACCCGAGCCTATTGCCTAAGGCTATAGACTCGTTGAATACATCAGTGTAACTCACGTGAGGCCTAGAACATCTAAGGGTATCACAGACCTGTTATTGCCTAAAACTTCCGTGGCCTAAGCGGCCATAGTCCCTCTAAGAAGCTAGCTGCAGAGGATGCCTCCGCATAGCTAGTTAGTAGGCTGAGGTCTCATTTGTTAATGGAATTAACCCGACAAATCGCTCAACCAACTAAGAACGGCCATGCACCACCACCTATGGAATCAAGAAAGAGCTATCAGTCCAATCCTTACTATGTCTGGACATGGTAAGTTTCCCCGTGTTGAGTCAAATTAAGCCGCAGGCTCCACTCCTAGTGGTGCCCTTCCATCAATTCCTTTTAAGTTTCAGCCTTGCGACCATACTCCCCCCGGAACCCAAAAACTTTTATTTCTCATAAGGTGCCGGTAGGGTCCTAAAAGCAACATCAGCTAATCCCTGGTTGGCATCATTTACGGTTGAGATTAGGACGGTATCTGATCGTCTTGGAGCCCCCAACTTTCGTTCTTGATTAATGAAACATCCTTTGTAAATGCTTTCGCAGTTGTTCGTCTTTCATAAATCCTAGAATTTCACCTCTGATTATGAAATACGAATGCCCCTGACTGTCCCTCTTAATCATTACTCTAATCCCGACGGCCAATAAAATAGGACCAAAATCTTGTGATGTTATCCGATGCTAATGTATACAGAGCATAGACCGAAATCCTGTGAGCACTCTAATTTCTTCAAAGTAACGGCACCGGAGGCACGACCTGGCTAGTAAAGGCCAGGAACACATCGCCGGCCGAAGGGACGGGACGACTGGTGCACATCGGAAGGCGGACCGGCTGGCCCAGCCCAATGTCCAACTACGAGCTTTTTAACTACAACAACTTAAATATACGCTATTGGAGCTAGAATTACCACAGCTGCTGGCACCAGACTAGCCATCCAATGGATCCTCGTTAATTAGACGTACTCATTCCAATTACCAGACTTGTAAGAGCCTGGTATTGTTATTTATTGTCACTACCTCCCCATGTCAGGATTGGGTAATTTGTGCGCCTGCTGCCTTCCATAGATGTGGTAGCCGTTTCTCAGGCTCCCTCTCCAGAATCGAACCCTAATTCTCCGTCACCCGTCACCACCATGGTTGGCCTCTATCCTAACATCAAAAGTTGATAGAGCAAAAATTTGAATGATGCATCGCCGGCACGAGGTCCGTGCGATCCGTCGAGTTATCATGAATCATCAGAGCTGCGGGCCAAGCCCGCATCGGCCTTTTATCTAATAAATGCATCCCTTCCGGAAGTCAGGTTTTGTTGCACGTATTAGATCTAGAATTACTATGGTTATCCAAGTAGCACATACCATCAAACAAACTATAACTGATTTAATTAGCCATTCGTAGTTTCACAGTCTGAATTTGTTCATACTTACACATGCATGGCTTAATCTTTGAGACAAGCATATGACTATTGGCAAGATCAACCATGAAGCACACCCTTGACGACGTCTGTGCTGCTGGGGTGCCCTCTCGAGCACTGGAGGATGGGCCGTCGGCAGGCGGGACGTCGTTCATACATAGGTAGCCGAATCGCAACTGAGTAGAGGAGCGGGGGTCAGCAGACCCCTAGCCCTCGTCAAATCCATAGCACCCGTGAGCCCTGGCAAGTCCTCGACAGCCTATCAGAGTGAACGACCATGTATGGCCATCGTTTGGTGGCTGTCGCGGAACCCCATGTGTGCCTCCCCCGCCGCATCAAGCGTACGGAGGAGAGCAGTCAGGATAATCCGACAAAATTGGTTTCCTAAGGAATATGGTTTGCTGCACAGGTAGCGGGGCAATGCATCGAGGAGGATGCTACTGCGGGTGTGAACCAGTGAAGGGAAAGCAGCGCCAGCGGTCGGCTACGCAGTGGCAGGGGCCCGCCGGGACATCCTGAACTGAAACCACTCACATGCCGACATGGAAGCTGCCATGGAAGGTCGGAATGCTCGTGGTGGTCGTGCCCAAGCAGATGGCTCAGGCAGCAACTCGCAACAGGACATCGGTGCGCACGCAACGTAGCTTTGCCGAGCAGGGGTCTGAGAGAGCCAGCTAGACCTGGGGGTCTAGCCTCCCCAGGCCACCCCACAGGCTCCACTGCAAAAATAGCCAAGAAAAAGGGGCCAAACCGGCCTCCCGAACACCGAAAGCCAAGCAAAACGGACCGAACCGGCCTCCCGAGCATGTAAAAACCAACAGAAAAGAGCAAAACAAGCAGAAATGGCCACCAGAGCACCTAAAAGCCAACAAAAAAGAGAGAAACGGGCCAAACCAGCCTCTCGAGCACCATAAAGCTGACAAAATCGAGCAAAACGGGCCCTACCAGCCAGCCCGGGCCTCCGCCAGACATGGCCGAAACTCCGACAATGGTCGGCGGGGCGGAATCGACCTCCTGTGCACCTTAAGGCCAACAAAAATGGGCAAAACAAGCCAAACTGGCCTGCCCGAGCCTCCGCCGGACATGGCCGGAACTCCGGCGAGGGCCGCCGGCGGCGCCGGTCACACAGCTGCCCCCTGAGGCGGATCGCGTGGTGGGGTGGGCCGTCCACCCGAGCCAAAGGGTTCGCTCCGCACACTCCATGGACTGCTCCCTGTCATGTCCAGGCGGTGTCGAAACTCCGGCGATGGCCGGTGGGGTGAAACAGACCTCCGGAGCACCTTAAAGCAAAAAAAAAATGAGCAAAACGGGCCAAACAGGCCTATCCGAGCCTCCGCGGGACATGGCCAGAACCCCGGCGATGGCCAGCAACGCGCCGGCCTGACAGCCGCCCCCCGAGGCACACCGCGTGGTGGGGTGGGCCACTCACCCGAGCCAAAGGGGCCTACCCCTCCATGCCTAGACGGTGCCATGGCCTGCCCATGCCATGCCCAGACGGTGCCATGGCCTGCCTCTACCAGACGGTGCTATGGCTCCTGTTTGCCTGCCACCCTACTACCTTATAGCAGGTTTTAACCTTAATTAGTCCTCTGCAGAACCAAGTGTCTCTACTAGCTCAATTTTTTCAAAAGAGGCTGGACAACCTCAGAGTGGAAAAAGTGGGTATTCCTGAGGAATGGACCCTCAAGACTTGAGCGCCTTGTGCGCACGGGGGTGTTCCGCCCACACGGTGCGACAATTTTCCCTCAAGATTGCTATTCTGGCCGTGCCACTCGGCCCGAGTAGCCATGGCACTCGGCTAAAACAACCCATGAGCCCAGCCACGTGGTTGTGGTAGCCGTTATGGCTATGCCAGGAGCCCCGAACCAGCACGCCGCACAACCAGAACTAGCACGGAGCGGTGTAAGGCCTTTTCCGCCCGTGCAAGCCACCATGAACCGGACCGTCGGTTAGCCCGAGCCCGCATGGGAAGGTACGAGGGCAGTTCTGGCTGTGCCATTCGCCCGGAACTCGACCGTCAGTCTGCCCGAACCCGCACGACACGGCGCCCGAGCAGTTGGGGTGGTGCTATCAGCCCCGAACCGGACCGTCCGCTGGCCCGAACGCGCACGGCACGGTGTGCGGGCAGCCGCGGCCATGCCATCCGCCCCAAAAGCGGACCGTCCATCCGCCCGAACCCCTACGGCACGGCGCACGGGCTGCCCCGACTGTGCCATTCGCCCCGAACCGGACCGTCCGTCCTCCCGAACCCGCACAACACGGTGCAAGGGCTGTCCTGGCCATGCCATCCGCCCTGAACCGCATTGTCCATCCGCACGACACGGTGTGTGGGCAGCCTCGGCCGTGCCATCCAGCCAGAAATGGACCGTCCGTTCGCCAGAAATGGCACGGTGCACGGGTGGTCCCGGCCGTGCCATCAGCCCCCAACCGGACCGTTTGTCGGCCCAACCCCGAATGGCACAGTGCGCGGGCAGTCCTAGCCATGCCATCCACCCTGAACCGGACCATCCGTCAGTCGAAACCCACATGGCACGTGCGCGGGCAGCCCCTTGCCATGCCATCTGCCCCAAATCCATCCGTCCGTCTGCCCGAAGCCGCAAGGCACGGTGCGCGGGTAGTCCCGACCGCCCCCGGACCATCCGTACGCGTGAACCTGCACAGCATTGTGCGGAAGCAGCCCCGTCCGTGCCGTCCGCCCTTTACCGGACCGTGCGTACGGCCAAACCCACACGGCCTGGTGCGCTAGTAGTGCCCTCCGCCCCGAACCAGACCTCCCACCCGAACGCGCAAGGCACGGTGCGCGGGTAGTCCCAACCGCCACAAATTGGACCGTTTGTCCGCCGGATCCCGCACGACACGGTGCATGGGTAGCCCTAGCCCTACCATCCGCTCTGTACCGGTTCATCCGCCCGCCCGAACCGGCAAGACCTGGTGCGCTGGCAGTCTCGACTGCCCCAAACTGGACCGTCAGTACGCCTGAACCCGCACGGCATTGTGCGTGTGTTGCCTTGTTTGTTCGATCCGCCCGAACCCGCACGACACGGTGCACGGGCAGTGCCATCCGCCTCGAATCGGACCGTCCGCTTGCCTAAACGCACAAGGCACGGTGCGCAGGCAGTCCCAACCGCCCCAAATCGGACCGTCCGTCCGATTGATCCCACATGGCCATCCGCACCCAATCGATCCATCCGTCCACTCGAACCCGCAAGGCATGGTGCGCGGGCAGTCCCGACCACGCGAAACTGGACCGTACGATTGCACGAACCCGCAAGGCACGGTGCATGGGCCGTCCCAACTGCCCCAAATCGGATCGTCCATCCTCCCGAACCCGCACGGTAGTCTGCACGGGCAGTCCATTCCATAATATCTACCCCGAACAGGACATCCGTCCAACCGACCCCGCACGGCACGGTGCGAGTATAGTCCTGGTCGATCCATCCGCCCCGAACTAGACCTACCGTCCAATCGAACCCGCACAGCGTTGTGCGCGGGTAGTCCCGCGCGAACAGGACCGTCTACCCACACGAACCGGCACGGCACGGTGTGCGAGCAGTCCTGTCCGCCTCGAACCGTGCCATCCGTCCATCCGAATCGGCACGGCATGGTATGCGGGCATTCCCAGCCGAGCCATTCGCCCCGAACGGACCGTCGGTTCGCGAATATGGTACGACACGGTGAGCGGGAAATACTGTTCGTGCCATCTACCCCGAACCGGGCTGTCAGTCGGCCTGAACCCGCACGGAATGGTGCGCGGCAGTCCAGGCCATGCCATCGGCCATGAACTGGACCGTTCGTACGCTCGAACCCGTACGACACTGTGCGCGGACAGTCCCGACCATGCCATCCTCCCCCACCGGACGTCCGTACAGCCGAACCCACATGGCACGATGAGTGGGCATGGCCATCCGCTTCGAATCGAACCGTCTATTGGTAGTGAAAATTTCTAAGTAAATAGAGTTTTCTACAATAGAATGCAAAACTAAATCAGTAGCTCCGTGTTTGGCTATATTAGCCTCGCGTTTGAGTAAAACGCGGAGCTATTCAATAATTTCGCATTCTGGTTCTTTAGCTCCGCATTTTGATGCTATTAGCTCCGCATTAGCAGATAACCAGAATCTCAAATTAATTGAGATTATGATTTGGGCTTATCCAAATACCTAAATTAAGTCTGATCAGAACTCTAAATTAAATGTTTTAAATCAAAACTAAGATATTTGATTGGAATCCTTATGAGAAAAAATTCTATTTAGGTAGAAACTCTCATATGATCCTAAGGCTATAAATACCTTCTTGGGGAAGAAGCCCTAGGGGTCTTCTTTTTTTTGGCATCTTAGATCTTTTTTTGGAGTTTTGGAGAAGTTCGAGTTACGCATGGAGCCTTGAATGAATCAAGACCAGAGAAGATCATCTATAGTCGGCCGCCATCTTCAAGAGAAGAGTTCGACGTCAGATCGTCTAAAGGAGCTGCTTGACAGATCTCATCGCCACACAGATCCCACGTTTACATTGTAAAAGAGAGCGATTGAGATATAAAATCCTCTCGTTTGTTCTTTTTTCTCTTGTTCACTTTCGTTGTAATTTAAATTAGTTTAATGGAAGGAACGCAAAGAATTTCTGCTGCGAACAAACTGGCGACCACAATGGGAGCCGTCTCTTTCACTAAAGAAGAGATTGTGGCGCAATTGGACGTCGATATGATCGGATCCAACGTAGACATGTTAGTCGTTGAAATCGACCAGCAGAAGTACGAGGAGTACCTCTCCTCTGAGTCAGGTAACATGAACGAGACACGACACTATCATTGCGTGCGCTCCAAAACCCGAGCAACGGGTAAAAAGGTATCCATCGATGAATGGGGATCCTTAGAGACCGCGGCTATAGAGCCGGTGATAGGATAGGAAATCCTAGCAGAGGATGGCCCCTCTACTGCCGAAGAAAGCCCGAAAACTGGATTAACTAGAACCCACCCAACTCCAAAATAGAAATCAGAGAGCAAGGCGAAAAGCCCTCAAAGCCCGCATTGAATGCAAGGCTACTTTCATAGAATGCGAGGCTATGGTCCCTCGCAAACTGACTCGCGCTAATTGCGAGATCAGTCATTATCGCATTAAACGCGAAGTTACAACTTGCATTGATCGCAAGGAAAAGCCAGCGTGTGATTCTCCACGCGAGGCTATTACTGAGCTTAGCAAGGAATGCGAAGCCAGTAAGATTTGCGTTAATCACAATATCTCTGACACTCGCGATAAACGCGAGTATAAAGTTTCCTTAAAACCAGCATGTGATTTTTTTTTGCGAGGCTACTACTGGGCTTAGCGATAAATGCGAAGTCAGTAGCACTTGCGATAAACGCAAGATTACTTACGCTCGCAAGGAACGCGAGGATAAAGATTCCTTAAAGCCAGCGTGTGATACTCCACGTGAGGTTTTTACTAGGTTTAGCGATAAACGCAAAGCCAGTACAACTTGCGAGAAATGCAAGATTTTTGACACTTGCGAGGAATGCGAGGATAAAAATTCCTTACAGCCAGCGTGTGATTCTCCACGCGAGACTAATACTAAGGTTAGCGAGAAACGTGAAGCCAGTAGTACTTGAGAGAAATGCAAGATACCTCAGCTCCGCGTAAATCGCGAAGACGATTGGCAAATTGTCGTTAATCGTAAAAATCATGCTCGAAGCGAAGTTTTAACTTGCGTTAATAGTAAAAGTAAGCCAGCGTGCAAAAATTTTCTTCCACGCGGGGCTAAGATTCCAGAAGATAAACTTCTGAAGAAATGCCAAGCCAACATAAAATGCGAGGCTAGCGTAGCAAAATGCGGAGCTATTTTCAGGCCCGCGACACAAAACGCGAAGCTAACTTTCAGCCCCGTACTCCAAAATGTGAAGCTATCTTTCAGCTCCGCGTAGATCAACCTGAATATCAAATCAGGGCTGATCGTCACACTAATGGATCAGAACTGGACTCCAGTAGTCTCTAGAAGCTTCAGTGGGCCCCTAGAGCCGCTCAGCAGATGAGTAGACCCCACAACTTCATGATTAAAGTCACCGACCTCAGGGAGTACTTAACCAAGAAGAGAAGTATAGAACAAGTTCAATCCAAATCTTCTTGTCATTGCCAACAACTTATGACGACGGTATCTGCTGTAGTAGATAATTGTTGCTACAATAAGAATAGGGTATCGGTGTTCGATCGATTAACTGAGTCGGACAAAAACCCTGCTACGAAAACAAAAGCTACTTCCCGAAAAGAATGGAGAATTGTAACCTCCAATATGGTCGGAAAGCGGAAGAAGGTTGTAGAGATGTATAATGATTCAGAATCAAGTGATGAAGAACCTCATCACAACACCCGACTTAAGTCAGGAGCTGTCCCGCCTAGAAACTATAAGAAACTTGCAAAAGGTTCTTATGACGATGACAGCGATAATTCGGCTATAGCTTCACCTCATTCCTCTGCATCATCTCGGCTACAGAGGTCAGCATCACACATGGCGGATAAATATGATGATATCGATCAAAGATTTGAAGTGCAGGAAAAGATGATTCGGGAGCAACAAAAGACAATTGAAGATCTTAGAATGATGCTCCCGAAAGTGGTCGAAAATACTCAGAAGATTGTTGAGGATAACGCTAAGAAAGAAAAAGAAACCTTGTTCAACAAACTGAACGAGGAAGATAAAGAAGAAAAAGCCCACTTAACACATGAGGATGAGTACAAATATTCTTTTCATGATCCACATGAAGAGAAAATTGAGAAATTGCAAAGTCAACTCGAAGCGCTAATGCACAAAAAGAAGTTGAAAGAATTGGGGGTCTCAAAGCCATATCCACCTAAATGGGATATGGTACCATACTCTCAGAAATATATACCGCTCAAACTAGAGCCATATGATGGGGAAGGGTCTCCCAGTCAACATATTTACTATTTCTTATCCCAATTAGGACATTTGATGGACAATGACCCAGTAATGACCAAGATATTCGCAAGTACCTTGCGAGGGCCTACCTTTACTTGGTTTATGCAGCTGCCCCAGGTACTATTAATACCTGGTTTGATGTTGAGAAACTATTTCTCTCACGTTTTTTTGAGGATGATACTGAAATTACGGTTCATTCCCTTCTTGCAATTAAACAAGGGGAATAAGAAACAGTAAAAGACTTCATAGAAAGGTTCCGGGAGAAGTCCGTGCATTGCAAACACATAATGGTCCAGGAAACTCTAGTCGAGACATGTCAACATAATTTTAAGACTAACGTGCTCCTAAAAATGGGGGCCGTAGAGTCTAGGACATGGAGGGATTTGCTCAAACAGGTAGAGCAAGCCGAAGATTTGATTCGTCGAGTTGAAGAGTCTCGTGGATCAAGAAGTACTGGAAGTAGTAGGCCATACGTCCAAAATAACAATAAAAATAAAGGTAAAGCGGAAATGGCATCAGAGACAGCTCCACAAAAGACAAATCCTCCTAGCCCAAAGCCCCAAAATCAAAAGGGCATAAGGCAAAATAGGCCTCAACAGGAGAGGACCTATACTTTTAAGGCGGAACAGATGCCTACCCTCTTTCACCTATTCCTGAGGAAGGGAATGTTGAAACTTCTAGAGAATAGGAAACCGGAGGACGCTGGCAAGACCAACGACCCCAATTATTGCCTTTACCACCGAAATGTTGGACACCCCATTAAGAATTGTTACCCCCTAAAGAACAAAATCCAAGCACTAATAGAGGCTAGAGTTCTGACGCTTAAAGAGGAACAAAAGAAAGTTACTTCCAATATGGCAACCATAGTGGTTGGAACCCATGAGTTCCTTGCAGGGATAACCCCAATTCCAAAGGGGAAGTTGGTTACGAAAAATCATGACCCGCACAATAAGGCTCAAGAAGGACTTGTCCCCGTAACAACCGAAAAGGGGAAGTTATGTGGGTCTACCCTGATTTACTACAGGATGAACAGTGGACATGACCACAAGGGGTCAAAGGAAAAAGCGGACTGTTAATGCCATTTCTGCAGAGATAAAGAAAGAATATATAATTTCGGGAGCCTTTACAGATTCTGAAAAAGAGCCCAAAATAATGGCCACTCATCAAGATGGGGTGGGCCCTTCTAATACTCGGTCTGGCAAGACCAACGATCCCAATTATTGCCTTTACCATCGGAATTGATGGAGGCAATAGTTGCCGAGGTCAACAAGCTTATAAAATCCGGATTCTTCCGTTAAGAGCAACATCCTGATTGGGTGGCTAACATAGTGCCGGTTCGTAAGAAGAATGGCAAAATCCGGATATGCATTAATTTTCGAGATCTAAATGCTGCATGTCCTAAGGATGAATTTCCACTCCTCATCACCGATGTGATGATTGATAATACTTGCGGTTACAAGAGGATGTCCTTTATGGATGGCTTATCAGGCTATAACCAGATTAAAATGCACCCAGATGATGAAAAGCACACGGCTTTTAGAACGCCGCTGGGGGTATACTATTATACGGTGATGCCTTTCGGATTGAAGAACGCCGGTGCCACCTGCCAACGAGCGATGAGCGTCATATTCAAAGAATACCTGCGCAAAATGGTAGAGTGTTATGTGGATGACTTAGCGGTCAAAAGCAAAAACAAAGAAGACCATCTGCATGACTTAAGGGCAGTCTTCGATTTTATGCGAAAATACCGTCTGAAGATGAATCCCACTAAGTCTTTTATGGGGGTGTTCAGCGAGAAATTCCTTGGGTTCATAATAACCTCAAAAGGAATTTTTCTTGACCCCGAAAAGGTGAAAACGATTAGTGAAATGCCACCGTCACGCAATCTTAAGGAATTAAGGGGGTTAAAAGGAAAGTTAGCCTATATCCGGCGCTTCATCTCCAATTTATCAGGGAGATGCCAGCCATTCTCTAGACTCATGAAAAATGGGGTTTCTTTCGTATGGGATGAGGCATGTCAATAGGCGTTTGACGATCTCAAAGAATACCTTACCAAACTTCATGTTCTTATGGCACCAGTCCCTGGGCAGCCGTTCCTTATATATGTAAGGGCCATGGATAATGCTTTAGGAGCATTACTTGCTCAGTATAATGAGCATGGCCATGAACACGCCCTCTATTACTTAAGCAGAACAATGATCGGAGCCGAGCGTCGGTATACCCGATCAAAAAAGAATGTTTATCCCTAGTGTTCGCTGTTCAGAAAATGCGACACTATCTTTCAGAGCAAACGATACATGTCATCTCACGGGTTAATCCTTTGAAAATTCTGATGACAAAACCAGGATCCTTAAACGGCCGATTGGCGAAATGGACATTATTGCTATTGCCATATGATATACACTTCGTCCCTCAAAAAGCCATGAAGGGACAGGCGATCGCCGATTTCTCTGCAGACCATCCAATTTGGTCCAAATTCAAACAGAAGACAGAGGTCAACACAGTTAGCAAATAACAACCATGGCAGATGTTCTTTGATGGTGCTGCCAGACGGTCTGCTGCAGGAGTGGGTGTTGTGCTAATATCTCCACATAAACATATATTGCCTAATGGTTACTCATTAACAGAACCGTGCACGAATAATGTGGCGGAATACAACGCGCTCATTATCGGCTTAAAAATGGCTCTACAACTTGAACTATCTAGAGGCATATGGAGACTCTAAGCTCATCGTCAACCAGATGACGGGTGAGTATGAAGTCAGACATGAAGCCCTCATCCCCTATCATCAGCTAGCCATTAAGCTAGCAGGATATTTTGAACAATTTTACATATATCATATATCTCGGAATGAGAACGTCTATGCAGATGCTCTTGCTGCGTTAGCTGCAATATTGGCGATCCCGCCGGGTGAAGCTAAATGCATCACTATTGGTAGCAGGGAGCTCCTCCACCCAGATACGGTATTCCAAGCCAAAGAGGTGTGCCAGACAAGCTTAATGCTGGAACTCCGTGATTGGCGATTTCCATTTATAGATTACACCCTATATGGGATACTACCAGAGGATCCAAAGGAGGCCGCCTCGATAAACAGGAAGGCCCCGAGATTCTACTTTGATCGTACACTTCAAATTTTATACAGAAAGTCAAACGATGGTCTGCTACTATGCTACATATCAAAAGCAGAAGCAGATGAAGTGCTGAAGGAAACACATGATGGAGTGTGTGGAGATCATCAGCCTGGTCCAAAACTCGGAGACCGCATAAGAAGGCTGGGATACTACTGGCTGAAGATGATTACAAAGGCAATGGCGTAAGCTAAACAGTGTCATGCATGCCAAGTACATGCCAATTTTATTTATCAACCCCCAGAATACTTGCACAATACCGTTGCTAGTTGGCCATTTGAGGCATGGGGAATGGATATTAACTCCCCCGTCGTCCAGAGGATATCAGTTTATTCTTGCAATAACTGATTATTTTTCAAGATGGGCCGAAGCCATGCCCATGATAGTGGTGAAAATGACAGATGTGATTAAGTTCATCAAGCATCATGTTATTTATCATTTTGGCATTCCCCGAAAGATCATTTAGGATAATGTACTGCAATTCATCAGCCAGGGGTTCTCAAGATTCTGCGATAAATTCAGAATCAAAGATATTGCTTCAATGTCATATAATCTCACAGCAAATGGTTTAGCCGAAGCTTTCAACAAGATGATCATTAAAATCCTTTGGAAGTTTGTCTCTGCCAACAAAAGGGACTGGGATGAAAAACTAGGAGAGTGCTTGTGGGCTTATCGCACTACCATTCGCATCCCAACAAAAGTTACTCCGTTCTCCTTGGTTTATGGAAGTGAGGCCGTCTTGCCTCTTGAAATCCAGATATCATCATTAAGAGTGGCCTTGGCCACATCGATGACGACAGAAGAGCGCCATCAATAAAGACCTCAAGAACTAGAGGCATTAGATGAAAAACATCTCAGGGCTCAACAACAGATTGAGCTGTATCAAGCCCGAATCTCTCGAACGTTCAATAAGAACGTTAAACCAGGGACCTTTAAACAAGGAGACTTGGTCCTGGCTATTAAAAGGCCAATGATTCTAACCCACAAGACTAAGGGTAAATTTGAACTCAAGTGGGAAGGACCATTTGTTGTGGAGACGGTATGCTCTAGTGGAGCCTATCGCTTAATGAATCAGAACAGCGATAGAATGATGATGCCGATCAATGGCAAATTTCTGAAAAAATACTATGCCTAAAATAAACCAGAGTGATGATAGAGTAACTGTTACATCTGGTTCAGATCACTAGGAGTATAACCATCTACTTGTTCAAGTTACGCAGATGAGCACTTGAACTTTTTGCTTAAAACTAGGCATGCGCAATTAGGCGCCTCTGCAGAAATCTGGTGATCCTGACCCGATCATCTTGGTATGTGCAGTTCAAGTTACGCATGAGAGCCTTGAACCACCTCCAATCAAACTCTAGGCATGCGCAATTAGGCGCCTCTGCCGAAATCTGGTGATCCTGATCCGATCGCCTCGGTATTAGCGGTCTAAGTTACGCAGATGAGTCTTGGACTGTTTTACCTAAACAGCTAAATCGTTTTGATGACAAGTTATCTGTTGTGCAAACAAATTTTGTAGCCAACAGATAAAAGAATCAAAAGATTTCCTTTATTCATCAATCGAAAAGAATAAAGTTACAAAAGAAGTCACAAAGAAACAGTAAAGTTCTCTCTTCTATTACAAGTTCTTATTACAAAAAGAAAAAAGAAATACAAAGAAAAAAGTTATGGATCTCCTAAAAGCCTCAATTTATTTGTCGTCTCGTCAATACTCGACGACAAGTTTCCTCCACGGAGTGTTGGGCCTGCCGGCGTAAATCATCATTGTTTATTGCCAGTTGCTGGACCAACTGCTAACGAGATTCTTCAATAGTACGGCTCCTCATTATGCCTTTCTGTTTGAGCTGTCCTCGCTGAAGAATTAGCTCTTTCCGTTTCTTAACGGATTCCCCTAACTGAGACTCACTGGCTTCCAGAATAGCTCGAGTCTTAGCAATAGTCTCTCTGGCTCTAAGGGTGGCGGCTTGACTCCCCTCAATCTCGAAGTCCACTATCTCTAACCCCCTGAGGATTGATTCTTGACTGGCTCGTAGTTCTGCCAACTCTCGAGACCAGACTTCCTCTTGGTGCCTCAATTCCTCTTGACGAGCCACCAACTCTGCCCGAAACCGCGCTAACTCGATGTCGGTGATCGCTTCCACATCCGCTTGGCGAACCATGCTTAGCGTGTTCACTTGGTCTTCCAAAGCTTCCGGGCGGGCTCGGTAGGGAGCTGCTTGGTCACATCCCCTAATCCTTTCAATATTATCCAGATAGCTGGACAACATTGGACGTCCAAGATTAAAGAAATATCATCCGTCCAGGATCATTCCGATGCACCTCCTTAGTAGCCGCATAAAGTCATTTACATTGTGGTTGAAGAATTCTTCGAGAGGTCCACAGTGTCTGTGTTTAGAGCAGGCAGCGCTAAGGAAGATGTCACTGGGGGAGGATTAGCATTCGTTGGGGTCGAGGAAGAAGAAGCCCGTCCCTGTACCAGACTCATGACATGAGGGGCTAATAAAAGCCAATATGGACCTGACAGAACTAGGAACCCGAGGAGGAGTATCACTGGTACAGATCACTTGAGTAGCACCATCAGCAGGAGTAGATGATGGAGTGTTTTCACCCGAAGCTCCCCCTATGGCAGAAGTGGCTTCGAATGAGAACTTTATATTTTCTTCATCTCCTGCTAACGGAGGACTTGGGGCTGGAGGAGTCACTAATGTCTCAGAAGCCATAATGGTGGATGGCGTTAATACTGCTGGCTGAGGAGTAGAGGGCACACCAACAACCACGGAAAGGTTTCTTCGAAGCAGACCGTTGGTGTTGGAGACGGCAGACTTGGGGATGACGTAGCCTCTCTTGCTGTGGCCTCGACAACCACTTCTGTCCTATCATCACTCCCGAGTTTATCTATTGGGGGAACTGAAGAAGGAACAGAGGGAAGAGTTGTCGTAAAGTAGTCTGCATCAAACTCATTTGCAGAGCTACCCAAACCTCCCACTGAGCCACTTGTGCCAAAATAATCCACCTTCTCCTTTGACTCTCCCCTGGTAGTCGAATGCATCGGCGAGTGGGGCTGACCACCTGCATTTCAGAAAGCAAACAAATAGTGTTATATATAATGATGAAGTGAATAATAGACAGAAGATAGAATATAAAAACCATTCCAGGAGATACAAGCCTAGTAGTCGGACTTGAAGGGGGAGCCATCACTGTTTCCAGGAGCGCACCCGTTTCGCTACCCAGAGGTTGTTCGCAGAGTGTTCGACTTATTCTATGGTTGGGGGAGTCGGGACCTCAGTAGCACTTCGAGCTTCAGCAGGTCTACTCTCCTCTGCCGGCACCAAAGGCAGAGTTGAGGCCAACAAATCTGAAGCAAACTTGGCTGCCGCCTCTTGAGAGACTAAGAGGGTCCCTGGGCCTAATTTCTGCTTCTTCTTCGCCGGTTCGCCTCTTACAGATCCGCAGCGTCTAATGACTGGACTCCGGGAGAGGGGAACTAAATCTTGAGGGGCCCACCATCATCATCGTCATCATCATTACCATTATCGTCATCACCATCAGAGTTGCCCAAGTCTGAGAGATCGGCCGCCGCACCAAGGAACTCGTCCATTCCTTTCTCCCTCACTATTTTGGCTCCTTTGCGGCTAGCATAGATGGCCTCTATCTCCTTGCAGCAGCTGCGGTTGATGGAGAAGTTAAGTACTTCAGTATTAGCAACGTTGTGCTAGATACAGAAACTTAACACCATGCTTAGCTCTGGCGATTTCAGGGGTAGCATAAATTCTGCTCCGGTTCCTCCAGCAACAAAATGGAACCAGCCCCGTGCCCCTACGTATAGATCCCTTCATACGCCAACTCTTTATTTGGATTTCCTACATATAGCTGTGTGTATCCAAATTGACGAGCATATCTGCTCGGGATATACGACTCTATGTAGCACATGGTGTCTTGCCTGTACACTAAGTGTCCGGGGCGAATATTCAATAACCACCAAAAGACACCTGAGGATAAGTTGGTGAACTTGCTTGCTCTCAAAATATCTTTAAACTTAGATCCATACTCTCCCCCAGGGAAGTCTGGGAAGCAGCAGAAGATCTTATAGTTTTGATGGTGACGGAGTGTCCTGCGGATTTGAGATATATAATTACTCTTCCAGACAGAGCGCTCGTATTTCTCTACGGAGAACGGCTTGTCAGTTGGGTTGTAATCCGCAGCACTCATCAAAGACGGGCAGTGCATGACTAGCCACGCCATTAAATATGTATAAGGCATCTTTACCCTTGGGTGTTGTGTCTTCACCGTAGTAGCCTCTTTGGCCGCCTTTCCAGCTTTACCTTTGTTCTTCTCTGCTGGCATAAAATTGTTGCAGAGTGCCCGGGGGCCGCTTTGGAGGTTGGCAACCATCGCTGGTAATAACCCGCAGGCCAATAGGACGGCTGGATAGACGACGTTCTTGGCGATAGCTTCCTTAGGCAACGAAGGGACGACACACCTCTTCAGCCACAACATTAAAAAGCCAGCAAGGAGACCCTTCTCAGAAATAGGGAACTAGGCTTGGTAATGGAAGCTCTGAAAGACTGTGTCAGGACTAAATCCTCCTTCATTTCATTCGGTCGTATATGTTGTGGTTTCTAAGTTGGAGATACGCTCCTTCATTTCTTCAATACTAACAGAAGGGCGTCCACGAACCATGGGCAGACTCTCTTTCAGATTGATGAAGAGATAGTTTGCCCACTTTTTATGGCCAATTCCCTAGTTCCTTACACCAGCCAGGTCGGCACAAATATGATAATAGCACATCAATTTCCAGTAGGTCTGGTAGATGTGCTCATCCCTCGCTTTTAGCATCTTTAATTCTTCATTAGTGGGGATATATTCCTCATAAGGGACTTTCCCCATTGATAACCCCGACACTTCAAACATCTCGTGGAGAGCGAATCCCAGCTCACCCACCGGTGTAAAGAAGGTGCTGGTTTCGGGGTTATACATCTCCAATAGGCTGAACAAGTGGTACGAACTTTGAGGCAAGCCAAACTAGACGTTTCTAATGGCTTTGTACAAGCCAATTTCCTTTAGGGACTACTCATGGGTGTCTAGTATGTGTTTGACAAGTCTGAACCACCACATGTTGCCCGAGGAGTGGACCCATCCGGGCATTCTAAAGTCTTTGGCGGGGTGTTGTCCACCCTTGGCCAAGAATTCGCTGAGGAAAGTCATAGCACGAATCAGGATTTTACCAACAGGGTGTTCTTTTGGTGACTCTGCCTGGGAAGAGCCCGTAATACATCGAGGGGGACCGTCTTGAAAAGCCCCATTCGCGCCGAAGCTGCCGATCACAACACCATCATACTCATGAGTTAGTTAAAATTCTAACTCGCGGTGGGAAGATAACCTCTGGAGATACACCAGAGGGTAGCTACACTCCATGTCAGGCAGAAACATGAGTAGATCCCCGGCTTGGTACAACCACTTGCCCTCCTCTTCAAAGAGGATCTCATCCAAGTGCTCTATAGCATCACCAAAGAGGAATGCCGGCTTCTCCAACACCTCCCGGTTTGTGGCTTCAAAGGGAGCATCCGTAATAATCTCCCGTGCGTAGCAGGGCTGTATCTGATTAGCTTCTCCCTGTGCTCCCCCAAACCCGGCTTGTACGCAGCAAAATAGTCGTGAAGCGAAACTGGGTGACTGAGTCTACACCCCTGCCATGGCCGAAGTGATGTCCTTGGGAGAGTGCATCCACTGAGTAGCCAACTGCAAGAAGAGAATCAAAGAATTAGAAAAAGATTCTTACAAAATCAGGAAAATTGTCTAAGTATGAAAACGCGGAGCTAAAGATAACTCCGCACGAAGTTAAGTTGATAACTCCGCGAGAACAAATGTGAAGATAAATTGTAACCTCGCATAAAGAACGCAATAGCAAAAATAACTTCGCATTTAAAAAATGCGGAGATAACGTAATAGCTTCGCATGGAGGAAGATCAGAGATCTTTTGCTCCTTCTCAAACTATTTGGCCGGAGTACGGCGATCTCGCCGGTTAAAGAGATGATTAGCTGGTTAAAACTGAGCCAAATCACTCCTAAAAATGTTCTAAACTTACTTCCGATAGGCGAGGCATGGAATGGCTCACCGCTGCCAAGGCCGCTGCCGCCGCTGCTTGCACCAGTCACCAACGGCGAGGCTGCGCGTGAAGAAACACGGGTCTTGGATGCCATTGCTTGCAAAATCTTAAAGAAAATCGACGGAACTCGGGTCGAAAATTGCTCGGTTGCCTGACTCGCCGGGATCGCCGGAGTTCTGGAGCTCTAATCTCTTGAAAATCCTTCGAATGAAGTAAGAAAGGAAAAGAAGTGACTCCATTTAAATGAAGAAAACTGCCTCTTGGTATTCGTTTCATGAATCGGAGCAATTACGGATTAGTTGCTGCCTAAAACGCAAAGCTATTAGCTTCGCGTGGTGATGGAAAACGCGAAGCTATTAGCTCTGCGCAACTATGCAAAACGCGAAGCTAACTTGGTTTTTAGCTATGCGTTTCTATGAAACTTGGGCTTGGCAAGCGTGATCAGGCGCCTCTGCCGAAATCTGATGATTATAACAACAATCATCTTAGCATGTGCAGCTCAAGTTACGCATAAGAGCCTTGAACTGCCTCCATCAAACTAAGGCATGTGCAATTAGACGTCTCTGTCTAAGTTAAATGATCCTTATCCGATCATTTCAGGTACTAACAGTCTAAGTTACGCAAACGAGCCTTGGAATGTTTTACCGAAACTATGAACCATCTATTTGTTGAGCAAGCAAAATTCTTGAAGCCAACAGATAAAGAGAAAAAGAATTATCTTTATTCATGAAGCAAAAGGTTACAGAAGAAGAGGGAGTTATAGCTCTCACAAAAAAGCTTCAACCTATTCATCGACTCATTAATAACCCGACAACGAGTCTCCTCCATGGAGTGTTTCACTTGGTCTTCCAAAGCTTCCGGGCGGGCTCGGTAGGGAGCTGCTTGGTCACATCCCCTAATCCTTTCAATATTATCCAGATAGCTGGACAACATTGGACGTCCAAGATTAAAGAAATATCATCCGTCCAGGATCATTCCGATGCACCTCCTTAGTAGCCGCATAAAGTCATTTACATTGTGGTTGAAGAATTCTTCGAGAGGTCCACAGTGTCTGTGTTTAGAGCAGGCAGCGCTAAGGAAGATGTCACTGGGGGAGGATTAGCATTCGTTGGGGTCGAGGAAGAAGAAGCCCGTCCCTGTACCAGACTCATGACATGAGGGGCTAATAAAAGCCAATATGGACCTGACAGAACCAGGAACCCGAGGAGGAGTATCACTGGTACAGATCACTTGAGTAGCACCATCAGCAGGAGTAGATGATGGAGTGTTTTCACCCGAAGCTCCCCCTATGGCAGAAGTGGCTTCGAATGAGAACTTTATATTTTCTTCATCTCCTGCTAACGGAGGACTTGGGGCTGGAGGAGTCACCAATGTCTCAGAAGCCATAATGGTGGATGGCGTTAATACTGCTGGCTGAGGAGTAGAGGGCACACCAACAACCACGGAAAGGTTTCTTCGAAGCAGACCGTTGGTGTTGGAGACGGCAGACTTGGGGATGACGTAGCTTCTCTTGTTGTGGCCTCGACAACCACCTCTGTCCTATCATCACTCCCGAGTTTATCTATTGGGGGAACTGAAGAAGGAACAGAGGGAAGAGTTGTCGTAAAGTAGTCTGCATCAAACTCATTTGCAGAGCTACCCAAACCTCCCACTGAGCCACTTGTGCCAAAATAATCCACCTTCTCCTTTGACTCTCCCCTGGTAGTCGAATGCATCGGCGAGTGGGGCTGACCACCTGCATTTCAGAAAGCAAACAAATAGTGTTATATATAATGATGAAGTGAATAATAGACAGAAGATAGAATATAAAAACCATTCCAGGAGATACAAGCCTAGTAGTCGGACTTGAAGGGGGAGCCATCACTGTTTCCAGGAGCGCACCCGTTTCGCTACCCAGAGGTTGTTCGCAGAGTGTTCGACTTATTCTATGGTTGGGGGAGTCGGGACCTCAGTAGCACTTCGAGCTTCAGCAGGTCTACTCTCCTCTGCCGGCACCAGAAGCAGAGTTGAGGCCAACAAATCTGAAGCAAACTTGGCTGCCGCCTCTTGAGAGACTAAGAGGGTCCCTGGGCCTAATTTCTGCTTCTTCTTCGCCGGTTCGCCTCTTACAGATCCGCAGCGTCTAATGACTGGACTCCGGGAGAGGGGAACTAAATCTTGAGGGGCCCACCATCATCATCGTCATCATCATTACCATTATCGTCATCACCATCAGAGTTGCCCAAGTCTGAGAGATCGGCCGCCGCACCAAGGAACTCGTCCATTCCTTTCTCCCTCACTATTTTGGCTCCTTTGCGGCTAGCATAGATGGCCTCTATCTCCTTGCAGCAGCTGCGGTTGATGGAGAAGTTAAGTACTTCAGTATTAGCAACGTTGTGCTAGATACAGAAACTTAACACCATGCTTAGCTCTGGCGATTTCAGGGGTAGCATAAATTCTGCTCCGGTTCCTCCAGCAACAAAATGGAACCAGCCCCGTGCCCCTACGTATAGATTCCCTTCATACGCCAACTCTTTATTTGGATTTCCTACATATAGCTGTGTGTATCCAAATTGGCGAGCATATCTGCTCGGGATATACGACTCTATGTAGCACATGGTGTCTTGCCTGTACACTAAGTGTCCGGGGCGAATATTCAATAACCACCAAAAGACACCTGAGGATAAGTTGGTGAACTTGCTTGCTCTCAAAATATCTTTAAACTTAGATCCATACTCTCCCCCAGGGAAGTCTGGGAAGCAGCAGAAGATCTTATAGTTTTGATGGTGACGGAGTGTCCTGCGGATTTGAGATATATAATTACTCTTCCAGACAGAGCGCTCGTATTTCTCTACGGAGAACGGCTTGTCAGTTGGGTTGTAATCCGCAGCACTCATCAAAGACGGGCAGTGCATGACTAGCCACGCCATTAAATATGTATAAGGCATCTTTACCCTTGGGTGTTGTGTCTTCACCGTAGTAGCCTCTTTGGCCGCCTTTCCAGCTTTACCTTTGTTCTTCTCTGCTGGCATAAAATTGTTGCAGAGTGCCCGGGGGCCGCTTTGGAGGTTGGCAACCATCGCTGGTAATAACCCGCAGGCCAATAGGACGGCTGGATAGACGACGTTCTTGGCGATAGCTTCCTTAGGCAACGAAGGGACGACACACCTCTTCAGCCACAACATTAAAAAGCCAGCAAGGAGACCCTTCTCAGAAATAGGGAACTAGGCTTGGTAATGGAAGCTCTGAAAGACTGTGTCAGGACTAAATCCTCCTTCATTTCATTCGGTCATATATGTTGTGGTTTCTAAGTTGGAGATACGCTCCTTCATTTCTTCAATACTAACAGAAGGGCGTCCACGAACCATGGGCAGACTCTCTTTCAGATTGATGAAGAGATAGTTTGCCCACTTTTTATGGCCAATTCCCTAGTTCCTTACACCAGCCAGGTCGGCACAAATATGATAATAGCACATCAATTTCCAGTAGGTCTGGTAGATGTGCTCATCCCTCGCTTTTAGCATCTTTAATTCTTCATTAGTGGGGATATATTCCTCATAAGGGACTTTCCCCATTGATAACCCCGACACTTCAAACATCTCGTGGAGAGCGAATCCCAGCTCACCCACCGGTGTAAAGAAGGTGCTGGTTTCGGGGTTATACATCTCCAATAGGCTGAACAAGTGGTACGAACTTTGAGGCAAGCCAAACTAGACGTTTCTAATGGCTTTGTACAAGCCAATTTCCTTTAGGGACTACTCATGGGTGTCTAGTATGTGTTTGACAAGTCTGAACCACCACATGTTGCCCGAGGAGTGGACCCATCCGGGCATTCTAAAGTCTTTGGCGGGGTGTTGTCCACCCTTGGCCAAGAATTCGCTGAGGAAAGTCATAGCACGAATCAGGATTTTACCAACAGGGTGTTCTTTTGGTGACTCTGCCTGGGAAGAGCCCGTAATACATCGAGGGGGACCGTCTTGAAAAGCCCCATTCGCGCCGAAGCTGCCGATCACAACACCATCATACTCATGAGTTAGTTAAAATTCTAACTCGCGGTGGGAAGATAACCTCTGGAGATACACCAGAGGGTAGCTACACTCCATGTCAGGCAGAAACATGAGTAGATCCCCGGCTTGGTACAACCACTTGCCCTCCTCTTCAAAGAGGATCTCATCCAAGTGCTCTATAGCATCACCAAAGAGGAATGCCGGCTTCTCCAACACCTCCCGGTTTGTGGCTTCAAAGGGAGCATCCGTAATAATCTCCCGTGCGTAGCAGGGCTGTATCTGATTAGCTTCTCTCTGTGCTCCCCCAAACCCGGCTTGTACGCAGCAAAATAGTCGTGAAGCCAAACTGGGTGACTGAGTCTACACCCCTGCCATGGCCGAAGTGATGTCCTTGGGAGAGTGCATCCACTGAGTAGCCAACTGCAAGAAGAGAATCAAAGAATTAGAAAAAGATTCTTACAAAATCAGGAAAATTGTCTAAGTATGAAAACGCGGAGCTAAAGATAACTCCGCACGAAGTTAAGTTGATAACTCCGCGAGAACAAATGTGAAGATAAATTGTAACCTCGCATAAAGAACGCAATAGCAAAAATAACTTCGCATTTAAAAAATGCGGAGATAACGTAATAGCTTCGCATGGAGGAAGATCAGAGATCTTTTGCTCCTTCTCAAACTATTTGGCCGGAGTACGGCGATCTCGCCGGTTAAAGAGATGATTAGCTGGTTAAAACTGAGCCAAATCACTCCTAAAAATGTTCTAAACTTACTTCCGATAGGCGAGGCATGGAATGGCTCACCGCTGCCAAGGCCGCTGCCGCC
Organism: Dracaena cambodiana; assembly: GCA_036321105.1. Lineage (NCBI taxonomy): Eukaryota > Viridiplantae > Streptophyta > Magnoliopsida > Asparagales > Asparagaceae > Dracaena > Dracaena cambodiana. The sequence continues at coordinate 13,789,752 of JAYEPQ010000017.1, forward strand.
GCTGCTTGCACCAGTCACCAACGGCGAGGCTGCGCGTGAAGAAACACGGGTCTTGGATGCCATTGCTTGCAAAATCTTAAAGAAAATCGACGGAACTCGGGTCGAAAATTGCTCGGTTGCCTGACTCGCCGGGATCGCCGGAGTTCTGGAGCTCTAATCTCTTGAAAATCCTTCGAATGAAGTAAGAAAGGAAAAGAAGTGACTCCATTTAAATGAAGAAAACTGCCTCTTGGTATTCGTTTCATGAATCGGAGCAATTACGGATTAGTTGCTGCCTAAAACGCAAAGCTATTAGCTTCGCGTGGTGATGGAAAACGCGAAGCTATTAGCTCTGCGCAACTATGCAAAACGCGAAGCTAACTTGGTTTTTAGCTATGCGTTTCTATGAAACTTGGGCTTGGCAAGCGTGATCAGGCGCCTCTGCCGAAATCTGATGATTATAACAACAATCATCTTAGCATGTGCAGCTCAAGTTACGCATAAGAGCCTTGAACTGCCTCCATCAAACTAAGGCATGTGCAATTAGACGTCTCTGTCTAAGTTAAATGATCCTTATCCGATCATTTCAGGTACTAACAGTCTAAGTTACGCAAACGAGCCTTGGAATGTTTTACCGAAACTATGAACCATCTATTTGTTGAGCAAGCAAAATTCTTGAAGCCAACAGATAAAGAGAAAAAGAATTATCTTTATTCATGAAGCAAAAGGTTACAGAAGAAGAGGGAGTTATAGCTCTCACAAAAAAGCTTCAACCTATTCATCGACTCATTAATAACCCGACAACGAGTCTCCTCCATGGAGTGTTGAAATTCCCTGGTTCACATGCAAAAGATCCTCTCTGCAAATGTCAACTATGATCTGTTTAAAGTTCTTAGTGGATCATCTGAAGATACTGCTACAAGAATCCTAATGAAGATGCATAAGTTGAATTCGACATGCTACAAGCCCTTAGATGATCATCTCTATCGCTTTGGAAAGCGACAGAGATTATCATCTAACAGAAATGATTCTCAAGAAAACTTAATGAGCTGTCGCAGAGTTCTTGTAACTCCTTCAAGAGTTTATCTTTTGGAGCCAGAGCTTGAAACCTGCAACTATGTTGTAAAGCATATGCTTCTGGCTTCCTTAGAGTTACTTTTGCTGATGAAGATCGGAAGAACCACATGCACTCCTCTTTAAAAAGGATCTGGTCTAAGTACTTAACTGCAAAAGAATGATCAAGAGTTATTGAAAACTCGAAAAATCTTCTCAGTATAAAAATGCGGAGTTAAAAATAACTTCGCACTCATCTAAGGAAATAGCCTCGCGTTGAAATGCGACTGCTAGTCAAAATAGCCACGCATTGAATTGCGACTGCTAGTCAAAATAGTCTTGTGTTGAAAGCGACTGCTAGTTAAAATAGCCTCGTGTTTCAAACGCGAGGATGATGCGAAAACTTCGCGTAAGAAGAAGACCAGAGTTCTCCGTCTTCTCCTTTCTTCCCAAGCCTTACGGCTGGAGAACGGCGATCTCGCCGGTTCAAAAATGGTTGGTCAGTTAAAACCTAGCCAAAACACTCAAAAATTGTTCTAAGGATTCTGCAAAGTTGAGATTTCTACCTCCAATGGGAGCGGTATGAACTGGTTCGCCGCTGTGTCCACTCCCTCGGCCGCTGCCGCCGCTGCTAACAACGGCCGCCGATGGTGAGGAGGCGTGCGATGCCGTACTCTTCTTAGATGACATCCTAATGATGAAAATCTATGGAAAATCGAATGAAGTCCGATCAAATGACCGCTCGTTCGCATGAGTCGCCCTGTCGTCGGAGCTCCAGATTTCTAGATTCTTTGAATAAAGTGAGGAAAAAGAGTTAAAAACTCCATTTAAAAGAGAGAACCTGCCTCTTTGTATTCGGCGTAAGGTTCGGAGTAATTACTGAGCAATTACTAAGTAATTACTGAGTAGTTAATAAGCAATTACTCACTGAAAAGCGAAGCTATTTAGCTCCGCGCAAGAGAACAAAACGCGAGATAAACTTGGTATTTTAACTCCGCATTTTCCATTTGAAGATCCAAAGTATTTCAAAATTCGCTAAGTTCTAAGCCATTTTGAAAACTTTGGAGGGGGTTCTGTTGCAGTGAAATTTTTTAAGTAAACAGAGTTTTCAACAATAGAACGCGGAGCTAAATCAGTAGCTCCGCGTTTGGCTATATTAGCCTCGCATTTGAGTAAAACGCGAAGCTATTCGATAACTCCGCGTTCATGTTCTTTAGCTCCGCGTTTTGATGCGATTAGCTCCGCGTGAACAGATAACCAGAATCTCAAATTGATTGAGATTATGATTTGGGCTTATCCAAATACCAAAATTAAGCTATATCAGAACTCTAAATCAAGAGATTTAAATCCAAACTAAGATATTTGATTGGAATTCTTGATGAGAACAAATTCTATTTAGATAGAAACTCTCATATGATCCTAAGGCTATAAATACCCTCTTGGGGAAGCCCTAGGGGTCTTCTTTTTTTCGGCATTTGAGGTTTTTTTCTGGAGTTTTGGAGAAGTTCGAGTTACGCATGGAGCCTTGAACGAATCAAGACCAAAGAAGATAATCTATAATCGGCCGCCATCTTCAAGAGAAGAGTTCGATGTCAGATCGTCCAAAGGAGCTGCTTGACAGATCCCATCGCCACACAGATCCCACATTTACATTGTAAAAGAGAGCGATTGAGATATAAAATCCTCTCGATTGTTCTTTTTTCTCTTGTTCACTTTCATTATAATTTAAGTTAATTCAATAGAAGGAAAGCGAAGAATTTCTGCTTCGAACACCATCCGCCCTCCAGAATGTGCATGGCACGGTGCGCAGGCAGTCCCCGCTGCCATGCGCGAACCCGCACGGTACGGTGTGCGGGCGATTCCTGTCGTGCCACCCGTCGCGAATCGGGTCGTCCGTACGCCGGAACCCGTACGGCACGGTGCACGGACATGGCCATCTGCTCCGAAATGAACCTTCCGTATGCCCGAACCTACACGGCATGGTGTGCGGGCATGGCCATCCGCCCCGAACCGAACCGTTCGTCCACCTGAACGTGCATGACACGGTGCGCGAGTAGTCCCGGCCACCTTGAACCGGTTCGTCCGTCTGCTTGAACCCGCAAGGCACGGTGCATAGGCTGTCCCGACTATGCTGAAACATACCGTTCATCCGCCCGAACACGCACAGCACAGTGTGAGGGTGGTTCCTGCCGAACCATCTGCCTCGAACCGGGCCATCCATCCAACAGAACTCACACGGGGCGCACGGTACGGTGTGCGGGCCCTCTTGGCCACTCTGAATCGGTCCGTCCGTCTGCACGAACCCGCAAGGCACGGTGCGCGGGTAGTCTTGACTGCCCCGAATCGGACCGTCTGTCCGCCAGAACCTGCATAGGACTGTAAGAGGGTAGTCCTAGCCGCCCTAAATCGGACCATCCGTCCGCCTGAACCTGCACAACATGGAGCGCGGCAGTCTCGGCCGCCTCGATAGGTCCATCCGTATTCCCGAAAATGCAAAGGATTGTGCGCGGGCAATCCCGGCCACACCGAACTGGACCGTCTGTCCGCCCGAACCCGCACGGCACGGTGCATGGGCTGTCCCGGCCGTGCCATCCGCCCCAAATCGAGCCGTCCATCCGCGAGAACCCTAATGGCACAATGCACGGGCATGGCCATCTGCCCCGAACTAAACTGTCCGTATGCCCGAACCTGAATGACACGGTGTGCGGGCATGGCCATCCGCCCCAAACCGAACTGTCCGTCTACCTGAATGCGCACGGAACGGTGTGTGGACACTTTCGGCCGCCTCGAACCAGTCCGTCCGACCTTCCGAACCTGCAAGGCATGGTTTGCTGGCTGTCCCGACCGCCCTGAACCAGATCGTCTGTCCGCCCGAACCCACACGGCATGGTGTGCAGGCGGTTCCTGACATGCCATCTGCCTCGAACTGGGCCATCCATTTGCCGGAACCGGCACGACATGGTGCCCGGGATGGTCATCCGCCCGAATCGAACCATCGTACGCCCGAACCAGCACAGCATGGTGCACGGGCATAGCCGTCTGCCATGAACAGAACCGTCCGTCCGCCTGAACATGCACGGCACGGTGCGTGGGCAGTCCCGACCGCCCTGAACTGGTCCGTCCGTCTACACGAACCCTCAAGGCACGGTGCACAGGTAGACCCGTCCGCCCCGAACCAGTCCGCCGTATGCCCGAACCTACACGGCACGGTGTGCGGGCAGTCCCAGTTTCCCTGAATGCGCACGACATGGTGCACGGGCAGTATCGACTGCCCCAAACTGGTCCGTCCATCCATCGGTACATCAAGGCACGATGCACGGGTGGTCCCGACCGCCCCAAACCGGACGGTCCATCCGCCCTAACCTGTATGGTATGGTGTGCGGGCAGTCCCGGCCGCCCCGAACAGGTCCGTTCGTCCGCTCGAATGTGCTTGGCACAGTGTGCGGGCAATCCCGACCGCCCCGAACTGGACCGTCTGCCTGAACTTGCTAGGCACTGTGTGCAGGCGGTCCCGGCCATGCCATCTGCCCCGAATTGGGCTGTCCGTCCGCTGGAACCCGCACGGCATGGTGCGTGGGAATGGCCATCGGCTCCAAACCAAATCGTCCGTATGCCCGAACCTGCACGACAAGGTGTGCGGGCATGGCTATCCGCCCCGAACCGAACCATCCATCCATCGGAATGCGCATGGCACGGTGCGCGGGCAGTCCCGGCCTCCCCAAATCGGTCTGTTTGATCACCCGAACCGGGCCGTCCGTCAACCATAACCCGTACGACATGTTGATTGGGCAGTCCTTGCTTTGCCAAAACCGGACCATCTGTTCGCCCAAACCCACATGGCACGGTGCAGGAGAGCGAAACAGAATCTGCCCGAGATTTTTTTGGCATCCCCTTGGGGCTCGGGCTTTCAAGACGTCCTTGCCATGCCAGACATAGCGAACCTTCTTGTTGTTGGACCGAAACCTATAACATGAAGTGTACGAGCTGTTCCGGCCATGCTAGACGCCCCAAACCGGAGCTGGCACTGGCACGGAACCCCCTCTGCGAGCAGGTGGGATGGTGAATGTGAGTGATTCAGTGGTGCTAAACAGCCCTGCGCTCTAGCCGAGTGGGGTGCGAGCGCCACTGACCAAGTCCCCTGTGTGGAAGAGCGAAACAAAATCCATCCAAGTTTTTCGTGGAACCCCTCGGGGCTCGCGTGCTGCAGAGGGGATGTGCTGGGGGAGGGACAAATCTGTGCAATGAGGGGCTAGATCTCAGTGGATTGTGTAAGCAAGGGCACTCTGCCACTTACAACGCCCCATCGCGTATTTAAGTCGTCTGCAAAGGATTCAGCCCGCCAACCATTTGGAATTTCCCTCCAAGGGTCCTGTAGCGTGTTCGCTGTGCGGGACGTGGCCTTCGACATGTGCCCGTGGGTGTGCAAGAGCCCCTACTGTGGGTCGGGAGGTAATCGGTGGGCACTAGCGCCACTTCACTAGCCTGGATTCTGACTTAGAGGCATTCAGTCATAAT
>JAYEPQ010000017.1:13797798-13932798 GCA_036321105.1 Dracaena cambodiana
GGGGTCGTCTGCTCGGGCTTAGGCCGCCGGCACAGCCAGCAACGGTTCGCGCACCGAGGCGAGTGGTAGACCACCCCGTATGGGCCGTTTCGCATTAGCCGACACACATCGCCAGCCCCCATCCGCTTCCCTCCCAATAATTTCAAACACTCTTTGACTCTCTTTTCAAAGTCCTTTTCATCTTTCCCTCGTGGTACTTGTTCGCTATCGGTCTCTCGCCGCTATTTAGCCTTCGACAGAATAGACTGCCCGATTGAGGCTGCATTCCCAAACAACCTGACTCGCTGACAGCACCTCGTGGTGCGACAAGGTCCCGGCCGGACGGGGCTCTCACCCTCCCTGGAGCCCCTTTCCAGAGGACTTGGGCCCGGTCAGTCACTGAGGACGCTTCTCCAGACTACAATTCGATCAGCATGGCCGCCCGATTCCCAAGCTAGTCTCTTCCCGGTTCGCTCGCCGTTATTAGGGGAATCCTCAGAAGTTTCTTCTCCTCCACTTATTGATATGCTTAAGCTCAGTGGGTGGCCTCCCCTGACCTAGGGTCGGGTTCCGAGGGGCGCGTATGAGCGCACCGGATGGCGTGGGTTCCTTGCATGCACCGCTGTTGCCGAGGGCGGAGGAAGCGTCCAGCGCCGTACGTGTCCGTCCACCACTCACCGCATCCGTTCCCGGCCGGCGGCCTGCACTTCAGCTCGCCGCACTGCAAGGCATGAGGGGACAATCTCCGCATCTGCGCTTGCCACCGCCCCTGCTCAAAGGGTGGCTCAGGGTGTGCGTAGCGATGCGAGGCATGATGCCCAGGCAGGCGTGCCCTCGGCCGGATAGCGTCCGGAGCAACTTGCATTCAACTACTTGATGGTTCACGGGATTCTACAATTCACACCAAGTATCGCATTTTGCTACGTTCTTCATCGATGTAAGAGCCAACATATCCGTTGCCGAGAGTCGTAAAAGTTTGTCTTGTATGGAAGGTTCACACTGCATGCCAGAACCGGCTTGCAGCGCTCTCCCAGACTATGAATGTTCCTTGGAGCCCACCACGCCAGGCATTGTTCCCGTCGCCCATCCCGCAACGAGGCGGGACGGGGCGGCCATGGGTGCCCCGTGGTGGCGGGTCAGGTGGGCGAATGCCGCCGTCCCTCCGCCCCTACGGGAGCGTTGACGGGTTTGCGATTGTCCATTCGAGCCATGATAATGATCCTTCCGCATGTTCACCTGCGGAAACCTTTTTACAACTTCTCCTTCTTCTAAATGATATGGTTCAGTGGACTTCTCGCGACGTCGCGGGTGGCGACCCCCCCGTCACCGCGATCAGAACACTTAACCGGACCATTCAATTGGTAGGAGTGACGGGCGATGTGTACAAAGGGCAGGGACATAGTCAACGCGAGCTGATGACTTGCGCTTGCTAGGAATTCCTGTTGAAGAACAACAATTGCAATGATCTATCCCCATCACGATGAAATTTTTGATGTTTACCCGGGCATGTTGGCCAAGGCTATAGACATGATGAATACATCAGTGTAGCGCGCGTGCGGCCCAGAACATATAAGGGCATCACAGACCTGTTATTGCCTCAAACTTCCATGGCCTAAGCGGCCATAGTCCCTCTAAGAAGCTGGCCACGGAGGATGCCTCCGCGTAGCTAGTTAGCAAGCTTAGGTCTCGTTCGTTAACAGATTAACCATACAAATCGCTCCACCAACTAAGAATGGCCATGCACCACCACCTATGGAATCAACAATCCTTATTATGTTTGGACCTGGTAAGTTTCCCCGTGTTGAGTCAAATTAAGCCGCAAACTCCACTCCTGGTGGTGCTCTTCCATTAATTCCTTTAAGTTTCGGCCTTGCGACCATACTCCCCCAGGAACCCAAAAACTTTGATTCTCATAAGGTGCCGGTGGAGTCCTAAAAGCAACATCCGCCGATCCCTGGTCAGCATCATTTATGGTTGAGACTAGAATGGTATCTGATCGTCTTCGAGCCCCCAACTTTCGTTCATGATTAATGAAAGCATCCTTGGCAAATTCTTTCGCAGTTGTTCATCCTTCATAAATCCAAGAATTTCACCTATAACTATGAAATTCAAATGCCTCTGACTGTCCCTCTTAATCATTACTTCAATCCCAAAGGCCAACAGAATCGGACCGAAATCGTGTGCTGTTATCCCATGCTAATGTATATAGAGCGTTGGCTTGCTTTGAACACTCTAATTTCCTCAAAGTAATGGCGTCGGAGGCACGACTCGGCCAGTTAAGGATAGGAATGCATCACCGACAGAAGGGACGGGACGGCCGGTGCACACTGGAAGGCAAACCGGCCAGCCCAGCCCAAGGTCCAACTACAAGCTTTTAACTACAACAACATAAATATACGCTATTGGAGCTGGAATTACCGCAGCTATTGGCACCAAACTTGCCCTCCAATGGATCCTCATTAAGGGATTTAGATTGTACTCATTCCAATTGCCAGACTCGTAAGAGCCCGGTATTGTTATTTATTGTCACTACCTCCCTGTGTCAGGATTGGGTAATTTGTGCGCCTGCTTCCTTCCTTGGAGGTGGTAGCCGTTTCTTAGGCTCCCTCTCAGAAATCAAATCCTAATTCTCCGCTACCCGTCACCACAATGGTAGGCTTCTATCCTGCCATAGAAAGTTGATAGGGCAGAAATTTGAATGATGCGTCGCTGGCCCGAGGGTCGTGCCATCCCTCAAGTTATCATGAATCATCAGAGCAGCGAGCAGAGCCCGCATCGGCCTTTTATCTAATAAATACATCCCTTCCGGAAGTCGGGTTTTGTTGCACCTATTAGCTCTAGAATTACTACGGTTATCCGATTAGCATGTACCATCAAACAAACTATAATTGATTTAATGAGCCATTCGCAGTTTCACAGTCAGAATTTGTTCATACATACACATGCACGGCTTAATCTTTAAGACAAGCATATGACTACTGGCAGGATCAACCAAGTAGCAGACCCTCGATGACGTCCGCGCTGTTGGGGTGCCGTCTCGAGCACGGGAGGATGGGCCGTCAGTAGGCGGGGCATCGTTCATTCGTAGATAGCTGAATCGCAACCGAGTTGAGAAGCGGGGTTAGCAGACCCCCAGCCCTCTTCAAATCCACAGCACCCGCGAGCCCTGGCGAGTCCTCGCTAGCTTATTGGAGCAGACGGTCGCGTAGGCCATCGTTCGGTGGCTGTCGCAGACCCCCATGTGTGCCTCCCCCGCCGCATCAAGCGTACGGAGGAGAGTGGTCAGGAGAATCCGACAACATTGGTTTCAAAAGGAATCCGGTATGCTGCACAAATAACGAGGCAATGCACCAAGGCAGACGCTGCCGCTGGTGCGAACCAGTAAAGGACAGCAGTGCTGGTGGTCAGCTGCTCTAAGGCAGGGGGCCTGCTGGATATGCTGAACCGAAACCACTCACATGCCGACACGGAAGCTGCCCTGCAAGGCCCGAATGCTTGTGGTGGCCGTGCCCAAGCGAATGGCTTGGGCAGCAACTCGCAATGAGACATCGGTGCGCACGCAAAACGGGCCATACCAGCAAGCTCTGGCCTCCGCCGGACGTGGCCGAAACTTCGGCAACGGTCGGCGGGGTGGAACTCGCCACCCGGGCACCTTATGGCTGACAAAAACGAGCCAAACCGGCCTGCCCGGAACTCTGTCGGACATGGCCGGAACTCCGACAATGGCCGCCGGTAGCGACGGCTGGACAACTGCCCCCCAGGGCACACAGCATGGCGGGGTGGGCTGCCCACCCGAGCCAAAGGGTCCTGCTCCGCACACTCCATGGCTAGCCCCGTGCCATGCCCAGGCGGTGCCAAAACTCCATCAATGGCCGGCGTGGCAGAACCGGCCTCCAGAGCACTATAAAGCCGACAAAAATGAGCAAAACATTCCAAACCGGCCTGCCCGAGCCTCCGACGGACATGGCCGGAACTCTGGCGATGGCCGGCGCCGCCGCCGGCCGGGCAGCTGCCCCCCGGGGCACACCGCATGGGTGGGTGGGTCACTCACCTGAGCCACAGGGGCCTGCCCCTTCCATGCCCAGACGGTGCCATGGCCTGCCCCTGCCATGCCCAGACGGTGCCGTCGCTCCTCTATGCTTGCCCTCCTACTACCTTAGAACAGGTTTTAACCTTAAATCGTACCCAGCAGACCCAAGTGTCTCTACTAGCTCACTTTTTTCAAAAGAGGATGGACAACCTCAGATGGGAAAAGTGGCTATCCTGAGGATGGACCCTCAAGGCTTGAGTGCCCTGGGCGCACGGAAGATGTTCCGCCCGCACGGTGCAGCCATTTCCCTCAGAATTGCTATTCTGGCTATGCTACTCGGCTCGAGCAGCCGTGGAACTAGACCAGAAACCGTGCCACCTGCACCGAACAGCCCCGGAGCCCCGCCAGGGGGTGTGGTAGACGTTCAGGCCGTGCTAAGAGCCTCGAACCTACCCGTTCCACGATCGGAACCTGCACGGAGAGGCGCAGGGGCTGTTCCGGCTGTGCCAGCCGCCATGAATCGGACCATCAGTCCGCCCGAGCCCGCATGGGAGGGTGCTAGGGCAGTTCTGGCCGTGCCATTTGCCCGAAACCCGAATGTCAGTCTGCCCAAACCCGCATGACATGGTGCTCGAGCAGTCCGGGCGATGCCATCAGCGCCGAACCGAACATTCTGCTGGCCTGAACCTACACGGCACGGTGCGTGGGCAGCACCGGCCGTGCCATTCACCCCAAAAGCGGACCGTCCATCCACTCGAACCTGCATAGCACGGCGCGCAGCAGACCCAACCGTGCCATTCACCCTGAACTGGACTGTCCATCCTTCCGAACCCACACAGCACGGTGCTTCAGTTGTTGGTAATAGGAGATATGGAGGGCGGTTTAGAGAAGATAGGAATCGGGAAGATAACAACTTGGATAGTATTAAGATGAAGATTCTAGCATTTCAAGGAAGAAACGACCCTGAGGCTTATCTTTAGTGGGAGAAAAAGGTGGAGTTAGTGTTCGATTGCCACAACTACTCTGAGATGAAGAAGGTAAAACTTGCTGCCATTGAGTTTTTTGACTATGCTATTGTGTGGTGGGATCAGATAGCATTGAACAGGCGGCGAAATAGGAAATGACCGGTAGAGACATGGGAAGAGATGAAAATAGTAATGAGGATGTGGTTTGTGCCTAGCCATTACCACCGGGAGTTGCACAATAAATTGCAAACGCTCCAACAAGCTAACCGGAGTGTGGAGGATTATCATCAAGAGATGGAGATTGCTATGATCCGGGCTAATATCGAAGAAGACCGAGAGGCTACTATGGCTGGATTCTTGAATGGCTTGAATCAAGAAATTTATGATAGGGTGGAGATGCAGTATTATGTGGAATTAGAGGATATGGTGCACATGGCCATCAAGGGGTGTTACATGTGTATCTCATAATTCAGGTTTTTCCTCATAGAAACCGAGTCATATGAAGAAAGAGAAGAAACCAACTGCAAAATCTAAATTCGATCCAAAACAAGAGACAACCAACCATGGCACTCAAGATAAATCTGACCCTTCCACTTCTCGAAATCATGATATTAAGTGTTTTAAATGTCAAGGCAGGGGTCACATAGCAAATTAATACTCGAACATAAGAGTCATGGTGATAAGGGTTAATGGAGAGATCGAAACTGATGAGAGTCCGATACCGACTCTATGCCACCATTGGAGGACGTGGATGAAGAAGAATATGCAGTTCAAGGTGAATTGTTGGTGTCAAGAAGACTTCTAAGTTTGCAAGCAAAAGAAATTGAAGAAGTGCAGCGGGAGAACATCTTTCATACTAGGTGCTACGTCAAAAATATGGTATGTAGTATGATTGTTGATGGAAGAAGTTATACTAATGTTGCAAGCACAACCTTGTGGAGAAATTAGGACTGCCCACACAGAAACATCCTAGACCATACAAGTTACAATGACTGAATGATAGTGGTGAGGTAAAGGTGAATAAGCAGGTTTTTGTTTTATTCCGCATCGGAAAATATGAAGATGAAGTTTTGTGTGATATAGTTCCGATGCAAGCCGAACATTTGCTGTTAGGCCGACCGTGACAATTCGATCGGAAAGTTAAACATGATGGCTTCACTAACAAATACTCGTTCGTGCTCAACCAAAAACCCATCACTCTTGTACCAATGACACCGAAACAGGTTTATGAAGATCAAGTGAGGTTGCAAAAAGAGAGTGATCAAAAGAAAGAGAGTGAGCAAAAGAAAAAGAGTGAAAATCAGAGAGTGGCCAAGCAAAATGAGAGAAAAAAAGAAAATCAAACTTCAGCCATTGAGAGAAAATCAGAGAGAAAACAAAAGAATTTCTATGCAAAAGTGAGTGAGATTAAGCGAGCAATGTTTTCAAATCAGCCGATGATTGTACTTTTGTACAAAGAGGCATTTTTAAGCACTAACGAACTTAACCCTACTTTGCCCAGTTCTGTTGTTTCTCTTTTGCAGGAGTTTGAGGATGTCTTTCCTAAGGAAACACCACATGGATTACCACCAATTCGAGGGATTGAACATCAAATTGATTTTGTTCCTAGTGCGACAATTCCAAGCCGACCAGCCTATAGGAGCAATCCCGAGGAGACAAAGGAGCTTCAACGGCAGGTAAGTGAGTTGTTGGAGAAGGGGTACGTGAGGGAGAGCATGAGTCCATGTGCCGTTCCAGTTTTACTTGTACTTAAGAAGGATGGGACGTGGAGAATGTGCGTTGATTGTCAAGCCATCTACAATATAACGATACATGAGAAGGTAAGGCTTAACATTGAGAGAAGAACGGAGCAGTATGCAAAACAAGCCAACAAGGGGCGTCATAAGCTTGTTTTTGAACCAGGAGATTGGGTGTGGTTGAATATGAGAACAGAGAGATTTCCGGCCCAAAAACGTTCCAAACTGCTTCCAAGAAGGGATGGTCCTTTCCAAGTTCTAGAGCGCATTAATGACAATCTTACAAGCTAGATTTCCCGGTGAGTACAATATTAGTGCTACTTTCAATGTTACTGATTTGAGTCCTTTTTATATAGGTGATGATTTGAGGGCAAATCCTTTTCAAGAGGAGGGGAATGATGCAAATAATGATATGACTACAAAGGAGCCAGTCAAGTTCCAACTGGGTCGGTTATAAGAGAACGAGAAAAGAAGTTCAAAGATGTACTTAATGGGCTAATTCAAGAGGATTGGGCTCAAGCAAATTCATGGAGGCCCATTGAGGATGGTTCACGTGTTCAACAAAGATACACCAACATGATTCAACTACTAGAAGAATCCGGTCAAAACTGATTGTTTCTTTTTGTTTTATTTCTAGAACTTTCCTTATATTGATCAGCCAAATTAAGGGCTGATTGTTTCCTTTTGTTTTATTTCTATTTCTAGAACTTTTCTTGTATTGATCAGCCAAATTAAGAGGCTGATTGTTTCCTTTTGTTTTGTTTCTATTTCTTAAACTTTCCTTGTAGGAACTTTCCTTGTATTTTTTTAGCCTATAAATAGGCGTTTAATGGAATATAAGGGATACAGTTTACAGATAATTGGTGAGTTTACTCTCGTTGGTTCTTTGAAGAACTATTCGAACTTATCAGAATTCTTCCATGGCGTTCATCATTGACTTATCAAACAGCTTCCCACTACCGTTTGTGGCGTCTTCCTTATACCAAGGTTCTTGCTTTGCATTAAATAACGAGTTGAGGTCAATTATACCGAGATTCTTGTTTTTTGTTGAAGCAACGGGTCGAGGTCTCCTATCCAAACCTGATTGAGGATGTTCTTGTTTTCTCCTTTTGTTCTACGGGTCTCGTTATTCTTGACGGGGTTCGCATCAAGCTTATTGTCAGATTTAATATTTCCTTTATATTCTGTCCTATACTCATCATGTGTAATTTCCTCACAGTCTTAATTTTCTGAATTCGTGATGCTCTTATTTTTTAGATTCTCATCTAAGTTGTATATCCTAGTAGCAAACTCAAAATGTTGTAACAAATTTTTATACTAGAGGTACGTTTCTTGTATCCTATTCATTAGATAGTCTCTCTCTTGAATAGTGCTATTTTGATTCCTATACAACTCTTTCCAGCAATTAATTAGCTTAACTATTGAGTCGTATTCTTATTTGGAATATATTCTTTCGACTTGCGTATTAATTTGTTGACTTACTTTTTCTATTCTACACTGTTGATATGATCTTCCCTACTACTTCCTTTATCTCTTTTACTTATTTTGGAACATAAATTATTTCATCGTATCTTATTGTATATTCTTCCACTTGATCCGAAATTTCCTTAGTTCTCAAAATGATTTCTTCAATTGTTCTTTCTGCTTCATAACTATTTTCTTGGCAATTATCAGAAGGTTCTCCAAAATATAAGATATTTTTTTCACAATCATTTTCCTTTTCTACTTGAAGGTTACTATCATTTTCTTTATTCGCTGTTTTATCCTCCTCAGTTACTTTGTTTATGGTACTAGGTTTGATCTCTTCTTGGTTCAACTTATATCCAAAATGACTTAGTAAACTTTTAAATTTTTTATAGATCTTTTCAGGTATATTATCTTTTATCTCTTTTGCAGTTAAGTTTATTCTATTATTTCCAATAATCTATTGAGCGAACTATCTTATCAAATTATTTTTTAGAATACTTTGGTCTATACATTCTATCATCACAATATATAGTACTAGATAAATTAAAATATGTTTCATAAGCTTTTTGTTTGGAATACTTTGGGACGTATATATTATATTATCATGATACATGGTGTCATCTAAACTATAATACGTTTCATAGATTTCACATTCCCAATAAAAATCATTGGTAACCATCTAAGATGTCAGTGGATAGTTAGCTCTGAGTCATCTATGGTACCTAAAACCACCTCTTGAGGGGTCACTCTACAAATACCTACCTGCAGCAACAAAGGGATCACTTAGGAATCTGGATTTTAATCTTACTCAAATCTAGCAAAGGACATTTAGAATGAAACTATAATATACCAATATAAGTTATGGGAGAGCAATAATCCGTTTTATAGTTAATTTGTCACCTTATACATGCTAATCTATCACACAACACCAAAGTAAATACAAACTATCAAGTATAAAATTATTGCTAAACATACAAAAAACTTATATAACATACCAAAGCAAATGCAAACTACTTTATAATAATTCAATGTATAAAATACATACCTTAACACTACTGGAAAAACTTTGTACATACTGCAAATCCCTACCGCCCAAAAGGAACCGGCCAGGCTCTGATACTAGGGGTTAATAAAAGCACACTAAAAGGGAAAATACAAGCACACTCTCACACTATTACTACTGTCACACACTAATTACACATATGTGGTGGAATTATATAGGTGGTCGGATTGGGGGGCACAAGACTGGAAAAATAGTGGAGAGGAGGAGAAGGAAGGTAGATGATATTGATAGAGGATGATGGCGATGAGAGATGATGGTGATGAGAATGGTGCCAGAGGTTTTCTCTAATCCCAACCTTAATCTGAAATTTTAACCTGCTCCTCTCAATCTGCCGTGATCTCTCTAGGAAGCATTCTATTTATAGGAGAGATTCCTTCTTGCGAAGTCTTCAATTTCTTCTTTCCAAAGTTTTGGACTCCTTGGATTCTTTTTGGGTGAGGCCCACATCTTTAATCATGAAGGAGCTTTTAATCATGCCTCCCATTTTTCTTTTTGATATATTAGGCTTCTTTCGTCTGTATCAGGCTCCTTTCGTATGTATCAGGCTACTTTTGTTAGGCACTTTTGCAGAGAATCTTTCTGTTGATGTCGGTTGTCGGCCCACATCTTTAATCATGAAGGAGATTTTAATCATGCCTCCCTTTTTTCTTTTTGATATATTAGGTTTCTTTCGTCTGTATTAGGCTCCTTTCGGCTACATCAGGTTACTTTTGTCAGGCACTTTTGCAGAGAATCTTTCTGTTGATGTCGGTTATTAAGGCTTTTGTAGAGAATTTTACTGCTACTATTTTGATAATGTCTTTGGCCTATGAATGTCAAGTCTTATGAGATTTTTAGCAAATCCCTAACTATCAACAGATTTGATTTGCCTTTATCAACTACCGTTTGAGCTGGCTAGCCATGCTATTTTCCTCAGCATGATGAGTTATCACGGGATTTTAAGAAAACCCTAGGTATCAACGGATTTTATTTGCCTTTACTAAGTACCGTTTGAGTTGGGCTAGTCATGCTATTTTTCTCAGCATAATGAGTTGTCTAGGAGTTTTTAGCAAACCTCCAGTTATCAACAGATTTGACTTGCCTTTACCAACTACCGTTTGAGCTGGGCTAGTCATACTTTTCCCTCAGTATGATGAGTTGTCAAGGATTTCGTTTGGGCTTAAATGCTAAACTATTCCTTGTAGTAGCTTTGGTCTTTACAGGGTCTCTCTCTTTTTTTTCTTAATAGGCTATATTTACATGAGATATTTATTTGAGTATATTTTCAGAAGGTTGTACAAATTACCAGAGGTTGAAATTTTAGCCAAATTTGAAAATGCATGGTCGTCTTACCTTTTTGGCATAACTAGAGGGTCCCAAGCTCAGATCTAGGCATAAACCCTTCTTGCTGCTAGAACATGGTCATAGTCTTCCTCAACATTACAAAGATCGATATTCTTATCGACTATTTTACAGTGTGTATCTCTGCCCCTATAGGTAACTTCTGGCATACTATTATAGTCGAACTTTCCAAATTCATCTCTCAGTAGACCAACTGCTGGATTGCGATCTTAAGGTAATTGCTTCAGTAGCATTTGTGTGGCGGCTCCTTTATTGTAGGCTTCTTTGGCTATGTCGACTTCTACTTCTGTATCAGTTACTTCTGGCATATTATTATAGTCGAACTTTCCAAATTCATCAACCGGTAGACCAACCGCTGGATTGCTATCTTCAGGTAATTGCTTCAGTAGCATTTGTGCGGCAGCTCCTTTATTGTAGGCTTCTTTGGCTATGTCGTCTTCAACTTCTATTTCCATTTATTCTCTGGAGACGTTGCACTCTTACGAATCTTCTTGTGCTATGATCCTGAACTGCAATCCTAAATTCTTGCTTGATTCAGTGAGGATGAGCAGCTTCTTTTTAGATCCTTGTCTTATATGTTGCTGAAAGGCGCGATTATTTTCAACCTTAGGATTTATGCTTTGGTGTGATTTCCAGAGGTTTTTTAGCTCCGGAATTTCTTGGCTTATTACTTTTGTTTCTTCTATCATGCATGGATTCTTAAGCGATATAGCATTGTCACAGAAGCAGCAATGTCTGCTAGATGATTCATTGAATACCTGTTTATAGCATTCATCTTGTATTGTGTAGATACCTAGTTGGTATCCTACATATACAACAAATGCTGCTGAAATAGGGATACTATTTGCTACAGTTTTTTTCTTACCATGTTTCTCATCTTCAAAAGCTTGATTGATATATTACTAACATTTTCCTTCATTAAGAATTTACTATTATTTTTTATTTGTTTTTTGATGTCTCTTGGGCTAAAGGATGCTTTTCTCCGAACTGGATTTTCCTAATGTTATATTGTCTAATCTTGGCATTAGGAGTGTGATAATATTTGACTCGTTGTTCATTATAGGGATTATCTCAAACTCTGAATTGCTCTCACATAGTACTATTTTCGAAGGGGAGAATTTTCCAAGGCAGGCTTCTAAATTTTGCTTTATTAGTTTTTGAGCATTTTTTCCATTTCTAGGATAGTGTCCTTTTTCATCACATACAAAATACTTGCATTTTCTTTTTACCCATTTATGTAGAGGTTTCATCACACTTCTGGATATATTTGTTATTCTTGATAAACCCCATTTTCTTTCTCCATGGCCTCCATCGAGAAAGTTTTCTAGATACTGGTTTAGGTAGGTAAACTTCTGGGGCATTTTCAGCTTGCTGTTTTAAAATTCTTTTATCTTCGTCCATTCAGATGAAACCTCAATTTTTATCTAGTTTTTTCAATAGTGGTATTTCTTGGTTAGTTAATTTCTTTAAAAAATTATTTTTAGCGTTTAGTAGTTCTAATAGGCTCTACTGTTGCCTCTTATACTTTATTTCTTTTTCAAATGATTTTGGTCTTTTCTTACTTTCTTTTTTCATTTCTGGCATTTATCTTCTAACAACATTTTCTTACTTTAGCAGAGCTACTGGTTGTGTTTTTCATTTCTTTATATGTTTTTATATTAAGGGCATAGCGAATAGAGTGTCTTAGATTGTCTTCTTTCTCGTTTTGTTTTAAATAATCTAGGTATCCGTTTTGTGTTTTAATATCCCATGGACTTGGGAGCTTGTGAAAGAACGAATCAAGCCAGTTTTGTATCTTATCATATTCTAATTTGTAAAATTATTTTGTGAACATTTTACAGTACTCTTCGAGTTCGCATAGTTCAATTTTAGATAATGCATAGAGGATTACTTCGTCATAAGCTTTGTCATCTATTAATTCACATAAATTTTCTTTTATGATTTTTATGAGGTCAGTGGGGATATCCTCGGATCCAATGAATCTATTGTTTTCAACCCACTCCTTTTACTTACTTTTTCCTTTCCCTTCTTCCGAGTCTATCCATTGTAGTACATCTTCTTGAAGGGTTCTTGATATGTGATTTACAAACCTTTCTTTTTTCCATATTTCCTCGTGAATTGTGACTATTATTACTGGAGTTTGTGCCCAGTTATTTATAGTTTTTTGTCTATACTTAAAGTGTATATTAGATAGATCCAGATGAGTTCCACCTTGTGGCACACTTTTTGAATCATTAAACCTCATATTTCTTTTTATTTGTAAATCACTCGAGTCATTAGAGAATTTACTACCTTTCCTGACATATATCAGTTCATTGTCAGATTTGCTATTCTCTTTAGATTTTGTCTTGTACTCATCATGTGTAGTCTCCTCACAGCCTTTATTCCCTGAATTCATAATGCTCTCATTTTTTAGATCTTTATCCAAGTTGTATATCCCAGGGTCAAGCTCGAATTCATGATGCTTTCAAGAGTACGGCTCTTGTATCCTATTTACTAGATGGTTTTCTCCTGAATAGTGCATTTCGAAACTTTATATAGTTCTTTCCAACAATTAATTGGTTCAATTATCAAGTCATATTCTTGTTTGTAGTATGTTTTTTGACTTGCATCATATCAATTTGTTGACTTGGTCTCTTCTATTTTGAACTGGTTTCTAAACTATCAATGTGATCTAACATTCCTACTACCACCTTTGTTTCTTTTACTTGATATGGAACAGAAATTATTTCATCGTATCCTATCGTACACTCTTATTTTTTGTCAAAAATTTCTTTGGAACTTAAAATGAATTCTTCATTTATTCTCTCTACCTCATATTTACCCCCATGGTAACAATTCTTTATTAGATTTTCAGTTTGTGAGGCACCACTTAAGTTATTATTATCCTCTTCAATTGCCTCATTATTATTTTCTTGGTTACTGACTTGTGATAGGTTAATATATCCATTTTCCTCTTCTACATGAAGATTACTATCATTTTCTTTATTCACCTTTTTATCCTCCTCAGTTACTTTGTTATGGCAGTAGGTCGATCTTTTCTTGGTTCAACTTATATCCAAAATGGCTTAGTATACCTTTAAATTTTTTATAGATCTTTTCAGGTGTATGGTCTTTTATCTCTTTTACAGTTAAGTTAGGGTTTTTGCTCTGTTGTTTCCAATATTCTATTGAGCGAACTACCTCATCAAATCGTTTTTTAGAATACTTTGGTTTATACATTCCATCATTATTTTATCACAATACATAGTACTAGATAAATTCAAATCTGTTTCATTATATTTTTGTTCGGAATACTTTGTGGCGTATATTATACTATCATGATACATGGTGTAATCTAAACTATAATACGTTTCATAGATCTCACATTCCCAATAACGGTCATTGGTAGCCATCTAAGATGTTGGTGCATAGCTAGCTCTGAGTCACCTATGGTGTCTAAAACCACCTCCTGAGGGCACCCAAAAAACGCCTACCGACTGTAACAAAGGGATCACTTAGGAATCTGGCTTTAAGATTACTCAATTCTAGCAGGGGACACTTAGAAAGAAACTATGATATACCAATATAAGTTATGAGAGAGCAGCAATCCATCTTATAATTAATTTGTCACCATATACATACTGATCTAACACGCCAACACCAAAGTAAATACAAACTATCGTGTATAAAATTATCAATAAATATACATAAAAACTTTCTAAAATACCATAGCAAATACAAACTATTTTACAATAACTCAAAGTGTACAATAAATACTGGAACAGTACTGGAGAAACTCTAAACAGACTGCAAATCCCTACAGCCCAAAACGGAACCATTCGGGCTCTGATATAAAGGGTTATGTATACCACGGGTTAACACAAGCACACTAAAAGGAAAAATACAAGCACACCCTCACACTACTACTACCGTCGCACACTAATTACACATATGCGGTAGAATTATAAAGGTGGTACGATTGAGTGGCACAAGACCGGAAAGATAATGAAGAGGATGAGAAGGAAGGTGGATGATGTTGACGAAGAATGATGGCGATGGTAGATGATGGTGATGGAGAATGGTGTCAGAGGTTTTCTCTAATTTCAACCTTAATCTGAAATCTTAGCCTCAATCTGAAATCTTAATTTGCTATTCTAAATTTGCTCTGATCTTTCCAGGAAGCCTTCTACTTATAGGAGAGATTCCTTCTTACCGAAATCTTTAATTTCTTCTTGCCGAAGTCTTGGACTCTTTGGACACTATTTTGGTGGGGCCTGCATCTTTAATCATGAAGAAGCTTTTAATCATGCCTCCCTTTTTCTTTTGGATATAGTGGCTCTTTTCATCTGTATCAGGCTCCTTTCGACTATATCAGGCTGCTTTTGTCAGGCACCTTTTTGCGGAGAATCTTTCTATTGATGTCAGTTGTTAAGGCTTTTGTAGAGAATCTTACTGCTACTTATTTGATGATGTCTTTGGCCTGTCAATGTCAAGTCTTATGGGATTTTTAGCAAATCCCCAATTATTAACAGATTTGATTTGCCCTTATCAACTACCATTTGAGTTGGTCTAACCATGTTATTTCCCTCTGTATGATGAGTTGTCATGAGATTTTTAGCAAACCCCCAACTATCAACAGATTTGATTTGCCTTTACCAACTACTATTTGAGTTGGGCTAGTCATGCTATTTTTATCAGCATGATGAGTTATCACAGAGTTTTTAGAAAACCCCCAGTTATCAATAGATTTGACTTGTCTTTACCAACTACCATTTGATTTGGGCTCGTCATACTTTTTCCCTCAGTATAATAAGTTGTCAAGAATTTTGTTTGGGCTTAAATGCCAAACTATTCGTTTTAGCAGCTTTGGTCTTTACAGGGTTTCTCTTTTCTTCTCTTTCTTTTTTTTGAATAGGCTATATTTACATTAGATATTTATATGAGTATACTTTCAGAAGGTTGTAAAAATTATCAGAAGCTGAAATTTTTACCAAATCTGGATATGCAAAATTGTCTTACCTTATTGGCAAAACTAGAGAGTTTCAAGCTCAGATCTAGTCACAAACCTTTCTTGCCGCTAGAGCATTCTTGATCATTCCTAGCTTTATGTCTCCTCATGTGCCCCCAAGAGCTTTCCCTACTGTAAACTCAACTTCACAGATGGTGCACTTATGCACTTTAGGCTTGTTTGGTACAACATGTGGCGTTTCCGCCCTTGTCTGCTTGAGGCATGTCTAGTGGCCACCGAGCACCTGGAACGAAGCAAATTACTTGTTGCATGTCTTACATTTGAACATTCGATTATGTTGTGGTTGGTTCATGGTCATAGTGTCCTCAACATTACGAAGATCGATATTCTTGTCGACTATTTTAGAGTGTGTATCTCTGCCCCTATGGGTTACTTCTAGCATACTATTATAGTAATACTTTCAAAATTCATCTCCCGGTAGACCAACTGCTGGATTGCTATCTTCATGTAATTGCTTTAGTAGCATTTGTGCGGCGGCTCCTTTATTGTAGGCTTCTTTGGCTATGTCGACTTCTACTTCTGTATCATTTCTTCTCTGAAGACGTTGCACTCCTGCGAATCTTCTTGTGCTAAGATCCAGAACTGCAATCCTGGATTCTTGTTTGATTCAGTGAGAATGAGCAGCTTCTTTTTTGATCCTTACCTTAATGCCAATGAAAGGTTCGACGATTTTCAACCTTAGGATTTATTTTTTGGTGTTATTCCTAGGCTTCTTTTAACTCCAGAATTTCTTGTATTACTACTTTTATTTCTTCTATCATGCATGGATTCAGAAGTGATATAGTATCCTCACAGGAGTAGTAACGTCTGCTGCATGATTCATTGAATACCTGTTTATAACATTTATCTTGTATTGTGTAGATATTTGGTTGGTATCCTACGTATAGAACAAATACTGTTAAAATAGGGATACTATTTGCTATAGCTTTTTCCTTACTCACCATGTTTCTCATCTTCAAAAGCTTGATTGATATATCACTAGCATTTTCCTTCATTAAGAATTTACTATTATTTTTTTATTTGTTTTTTGATGTCTCTTGGACTAAGGTTGCTTTTCTCGCAACTGTATTTCCTAACGTTATGTTGTCTAATCCTGGCATTAGGAGTGTGATAATATCTGACTTGTTATTCATTTTAAGGATTATCTCAAACTCCGAATTGCTCTCGCATAGTATTATATTCGAAGGGGAGATTTTTCCAAGGCAGGCTTCTAAATTTTGCGTTATTATTTTTTGAGCATTTTTTCCATTTTTAGGATAGTGCCCTTTTTCGTCACATACAAAATACTTGCATTTTCTTTTACCTATTAATGTAGAGGTCTCATCACACTTCTGGATATATTTGTTATTCTTTATAAACCCCCTTTCTTTCTCTATGGCCTTCATCGAGAAAGTTTTCTAGACAATGGTTTAGCTAGGTAAACTTCTGGGGCATTTTCAACTTGCTATTTTAAAATTCTTTTATCTTCGTCAGTCCAGATGAAACCTTGATTTTTATCTAATTTTTTCAATAGTGGTATTTCATACTTAGTCAATTTCTTTAGAAAATTATTTCCAGCATTCAGTAGTTCTAAGAGGCTTTGTTGATGCCTTTTATTCTTTATTTTTCTTAAAATGATTTTGGTCTTTTCTTACTTTCTTTTTTTCATTTCTCACCGTTTATCCTCTCACAGCATTTTCTCACTTTAATAGAGCTACTGATTGTATTTTTCATTTCTTTATAAGTTTTTATATTAAGGCATAGCGAATATAATGTCTTAGATTGTCCTCTTTCTCATTTTGTTTTAGGTAATCTAGGAATCCGTTTTGTGTTTTAGTATCCCATGGACTTGCGAGCTTATGAAAGAACGGATTAAGCCAGATTTGTATCTTATCGTATTCTAATTTGCAAAAATATTTGGAGAACGTTTTGCAGTATTCTTCGAATTCGCATAGTTCAATTTTAGATAATGCATAGAGGATTACTTCCTCATAAGCTTTGTCATCTATTAATTCACATAAATTTTTTTTTATGATTTTTATGAGGTCAGTGGGGATATCCTCGGATCAAATGGATCTGTTGTTTTCAACCCACTCCTTTTACTTACTTTTTCCCTTCCCTTCTTCTGAGTTTATCCATTGTAGTACATCTTTTTGAAGGGTTCTTGAAATGTGATTTATAAACCTTTCTTTTTTCCATATTTTCTTGTGAATTGTGACTATTATTGTTGGAGTCTGTGCCCAGTTGTTTATGATTTTTTGTCTATACTTAAAGTGTATATTAGATAGATCCATATGAGTTCCACCTTGTGGCACACTCTTTGAATCATTAGACCTCATATTTCTTTTTATTTGTAAATCACTCGAGTCATTTGAGGATTTACTACATTTCCTAATATATATCAGTTCATTATCAGATTTGCTATTCTCTTCAGATTCTGTCTTATGCTCATCATGTATAGTCTCCTCACAATCTTTATTCCTTGAATTCGTGATGCTCTCATTTTTTAGATCTTTATCCAAGTTGTATATCTCAGGGTCAAACTTGAAATGGTGTAACAAATCTTTACACTGGAGGTGCGTCTCTTGTATCCTATTTACTAGATAGCTTTTCTCCTGAATAATGCATATCGGATATTTATATAGTTCTTTCCAATAATTAATCAGTTCAATTATCAAGTCATATTTTTGTTTGGAATATGTTTTCTCGACTTACATCATATCAATTTGTTGACTTGGCCTCTTCTATTTTGAACTGATTTCTAAACTGTCAATATGATTTAACTTCCTACTACCACCTTTAGTTCTTTTACTTAATCTGGAACAGAAATTATTTCATCGTATCCTATCATACACTCTTATTTTTGTCAAAAGATTTTTCAGAACATAAAATGAATTCTTCATTTATTCTCTCTACCTCATATTTACCTCCTTGGTAACTATTCTTCATTAGATTTTCAGTTTGTGAGGGACCACTTAGGTTATTATTATCCTCTTTAATTGCCTCATTATTTTTTTCTTAGTCACTGACTTGTGATAGGTTGCTACATCCATTTCCTCTTTTACAGGAACATTACTATCATTTTCGTTATTTACCTTTTTATCCTCCTCAGTTACTTTGTTTATGGCACTAGGTTAGATCTCTTCTTGGTTCAACTTATATCCAAAATGACTTAGTAAACCTTTAAATTTTTTTATAGATCTTTTAAGGTGTATTGTCTTTTATCTCTTTTGCAGTTAAGTCCGAGTTTTTACTCTGTTGTTTCCAATATTCTATTGAGCGAATTACCTCATCAAATCGTTTTTTAGAATAGCTTGGTTTATACGTTCTATCATCACAATACATAGTACTAGATAAATTACAATCTGTTTCATAAGATTTTTGTTCGAAATACTTTGGGGCGTATATTATATCATCATGATACATGGTGTCATCTAAACTATAATACTTTTCATTGATATCACATTCCTAATAAAGGTCATCAGTAGCTATCCAAGATGTCGATGGATAGCTAGTTTTAAGTCACCTATGGTGCCTAAAACTATCTCATGAGAGTCACCCTACAAATGCCTACCTGCGGAAACAAAGGGATTACTTACGAATCTGGATTTTATGGTTACTCAATTATAGTAGGGGACACTTAGAATGAAACTATGATATACCAATATAAGTTATGAGAGAGTAACAATCCAACTTATAATTAATTTGTCATCACATACATACTGATCTAACACACCAACACCAAAGTAAATACAAACTATCATGTATAAAATTACCAATAAATATACATAAAACTTATCTTTACCAATAAATATACATAAAACTTATCTAACATACTAAATCAAATACAAACTTCTTTACAATAATTCAAAGTGTACAATACATACTGGAACAGTACTGAAGAAACTCTGTACAGATTGTAGATCCTTACAGCCCAAAAAGGAACCGACCAGTTTAGATACTAGAGAAATTCCCAAAAAGGAAATTCTTCGTTTTAGTAGTTATTACCCCTGGTATCTGAGCCCGGCCGGTTCCTTTTTGGACAGTAGGGATCTGCAGTCTGTACAGAGTTTCTCCAGTACTGTTTTGGTATGTATTATATGCTTTGAATTATCTGCAAAGTAGTTTGTATTTGTTTCGGTGTTTTAGATAAGTTCTATATATATTTAGTGATAATTTTAAAAATTACTGTAGCAGCACATATATGGTAACAAATTAACAATAAGATCATCTTTAGTTCTCAAATAATCTGCATAAAGAATATCCTAGTTTCACTCTAAGTGTCCCCTGTTAGAATTGAGTAATTTTAAAATCCAGATTCCTAAGTAATGCTTTCGTTGCAGCAGGTAGGCGTTTGTAGGGTGACCCTCAGAAGGTGGTTTTAGGCACCGTAGGCTGCTCAGAGCTAACTACTCATCGATATATTAGATGGCTACCGATATTCTATGCATATTTGAAAATTCTAGAAGGGACTATAGTCATGTGGAACATTTTTCAATAGCTACAAATAAGAACCTAATAAATATTACAAGCTTTCTTAACACCATTATTGATTATATAGTTTATAGGTTTAATAAATTAGAAAAACAAATAGAAAAAGAGATAGAACAAAACGAATATATATTTTTATATTTTGTAAGAACGAACAAGATAGTTCCACAAAGCAATTTGACAAAGAAATAATGGAGTTCGACAAAGAAGTAAGGAAGATATTAGGTAGATTGGATTGTATTGACAGTTTAGGAACCAGCTCAAAACAGAAAAAACCAAGTCAACAAATCAACATGATGCAAGCAGAGAAAGCATTCTCTAGAAAGAGTATGACTCGATAATTGAACTGATCAATTGTTGGAAAGAACTATATAAGGATCCAAATAACACTATTTAAGAGAGAGTCCATCTTCTGAATAGGATACAAGAGATGTATCACTAGAATGAAGGCCACTTAAACCATTTTGGGTTCGACCCTAAAATGTACAATTTAGAAAACAAAAATGAAGAACTAGAAAGTATCATAGATTCAGATAGCGAGGACTGTGGAATGACTATATATGACGAATACGAAACTGAAACTGAGGGCGGCAACGAGATGATACATGTCCGGGAAGATAATAAAGTCCCAATCAACTTAAGTGATTTACAAACAGGGAAGAATATAAGAATCGATGACTTGATAAAAAGGAGTGCATCTCAAAGAGGAACGTATCTAGATCTGTCTAACGTAAACTTTAAAGATAAACAAAAGGCAATAGATGACTGGGCACAATCTTTAGCTGTAGTAATAACAAATCATGAAGGAACGTGGGATAAAGAAAGATTTGTAAATTATATTATGAGAACCCTTCAAGGAGATGTACTACGATGGATGAAGTAATGGATAAACTCAGAAGAAGGGAAAAGAAAATGAAAAGAGTGGGTTGAAGACAGCAAGTTTATTAGGTTTGAAGATGTCCTTACTTACTTTATTAATCATAAAAGAAAATTTATATAGTTTTATAGATGAATAGGCCCAAGAAGAAGAAATCCTTTATGCATTATCCAAAATCGAACTATGAGATATTTGTGAATTTTAGAAATAATGCAAAAAATTCTCAAAATACTTTTATAAGCTAGAATATGACAAGGCACAAAATAAGCTTGATCCATTTTTCCACAAACTCCCAAACCCCTGGGATACTAAAACACGGAACGGCCAAGATTACCTAAAACGAATCGAGAAAAACGATAATTTAGGGCACCATATCCACTATGCACTTACAATAATACAGGATGACTGTCTCAACATAAAATCTTATAAAAAATGAAAAAAACAATTAGTAACTCTCCTAAAGGAAGAAAATGCTGTGAAAAAATAATTAGAGAAAAATAAAAAATAGGAAACAAGAAAAAACCAAGTCAATAATAAAAAAACTTTTTGATGGAGACCATGGAGGAAGAATAAAGGATTTATTAAAGATCAAAAATACAGTAGAAAACAAGAGGAAACTCCTACTTAGAGGGACAAGAAGAGGTGCAGATACTTTGTATGTAATGAGAAAGGGCATTTCACGAGATATTGCCCCAGAAGAGGGAAAAATGCCTAGAAAATGATAAAATTTATGGAGAAACAAGATCTAGAGGTCTGTTTTGGGAAAAAAATTTCACCTTCAAATATAATACTATATGAACTCGAAGAAGAGAGCGATTCGGATTCTGAATTAATTTTCATGATAAATGAAGAGTCGGGTTCTATCACATACCCTATATCAGAATTAAATAATATAACATTAGGAGATGTAGTTGGAAGAGAAGCAGTCTTTAGTCTTGAAGACATTGAAAGAATGAAAAAAATATCAATAGATAAAAAAGACAGAAATATATAAAATCTCACGATTCAATTTCTTCTCCAGAATGATAATTGAAAATTTCAACAGAAACACAACTGCCAATCTATCAGCTGGAGGACGGGTAGATATCCCCATTTTTAGCCAAGAAAAGGTGCGAAGATGGAAGAAGAGATACCTAGAAATTTGATATATCCATGTTGGACTAATCCAGATCAAAATTAATGCACTACTTAGAGCTGGCATTGACATCCCCATAATAACACTTGTCATGGATAATCGGTTCACAAACTGTCATCAAGCACTGATAGGTGGATTTCAATCCAATCTTGCAAATCAGACCGTATGATTCAATATCTGACCCAATTACTTTATTTCTATATCAGACCCAAACATAACAGATATAGTACGTCTAAAAATTAAAACTTAGGAAATGAACATCTAAACTAATTCACATGATCTGGCTATAGAATATACAACTATTTATGAATTGACACAAACTACATAGACTAGAACAATCTCAAATCAGAGAGAAATAATTGAAATATTTGAACCAAAACCATTTGAAGAAGAGATAAAGCCTAGACTAATGAATATAAAAGATCTTACAATACCTAGACAATGGTTCCTCGAAGATTTAATTCAAACAGAAGAGCCAAAATACTTTGGCGGAGTAGAGATACAGAGTTCTGGGAGTAGCCTTTATATTAAAAATAATTCAAAACAGCCCTTGTTAATAAGAAGTAATAGCGAATGAAAACCGAAAGAAATAGTCAGAAGAAAATCCAGTGCTGGAGCGAATATTGAGGAAATAAGAGAGCCACTATTATCACAATTATTAGGAGAAGATCTAGGTCTAAAGAAAAATGAAAAACTTAATATACCACTTATGCCTGATCAACTACTCGACAAGAAGCTGTTGAGACCTAGAATAAAAATATATAATAATAAAGCATAATAAAACTAAATATTTTTACAGGGCAATATGGATAGAGGAAAAGAAATAGAACTATCAGAATAGACAAAAATTGAGATAATTCTCGAGAAGGCTAGACACGCACTTCCTGAAGAAATCTTCCTAAGTACCAAAATAATAGTACTCGATCACAAAGAAACAATTAGAAATATCCTATTAGAAAATAAAACAAATATTATCAGGACTTGCAATGACCATTCGAAACTCTTCAAGTTCATAAAAAAGGGTTTATGGAATATCCAAGAGGTCGAATGGGGACTCATAAGACAACTATATTTCTGACAACAAGAAAAACAAAAATGGGGCAAGTTTCCAGTAATGATAAAGCATTTTGTTCACAGATTAGCTGCAAACAACAATCATAATCAATTGTTTATTTTTCAGATATTCAATACTCTTGGGTGGAGAGAAGAGACAAAGTCTTTCCAGCCATGTCAAATCTGGATATTCAGTTATCCTGAGCATTGGGAAAATTTTGACCCCAAATATAACATTAACATAATCAATTACAATTTTTTTTGGTTCAGCAGTTTCATTGAAACAGTTGATAAGGATCAAAACCTTAGTGAGGGAAAGAATTGATAATTTCATAAAAAAAATATGCAATTTTAGTTAAATGGGGGCGAGAAAAGAAAATTGTTGACAATTCTCTCTTTTTCCATCTATTTTTTCCCACATAAAACCTCAAAAAACATTTCAAATCTCTCCCGCCAATTCCAACCTCCTCATTAGAGCCCACCTTCGATATGTCAGCTAAAATAAAAAAAACAACAGGAACAAGTAGAAGGTAAGGCTGAGAAGAGAATCAAAATAGAACAGGAAGAAGAGGAAGAAAGGTAGAAGAAGAAGTAGATGAAGAAGAGCAAGAGGAAGAAGACAAATGAATTTATGCTATGTTTGGATGCTTAGAAGTTATTGAAGTAAGGAAAAAAATTAGAAGTAACTTTCAAATGTGAAGAATTGGAAGTATTCTACTTCCAATACTTCTAGTGTTTGTTCAATATAGAAAAAATTGGAAGAGAAATAAAATATTTATTTTCATGGAAGAAAGAAGAAAAGGTAAAAGTTGTAAGATAATAAAATAATAATACTTTTTACTTCAAATTCTTCTTCTACAAAAAAATTATATGAAGGGTATGTTTGGCTATGGAAGTAGTGGAAGTAGAGAAGAAATTAAGAAGTAATTTTGAAGTAGAAAAAAAATTATTTTTTGTGTTTGCTTGCTAACTGTTGAAGAAAAAAATATTAGGAAGTGGGAAGCGAGTATTACTTAAAAGAATACTTTTATTATTTTATTTTTAAGTATAAAATACAACTTTTAAACTGTAATGATGGCATGCAAATAAAAAATTAATTTATTTGCCTTGATACTTTACTTCCAAGAGCTCTTACAAGCCAATTGTGAGGAAGAAAATTTTTAAATTAAGGAACCGCATAGATACCATCTTAGCATATAAAAAGTAAATTTAAACTTTTTTTTTGCTAAACAAACACTTGACGTAGTGGAAGTAAGTTTACTTCCAACTTCTTTTTTGTCTAAACAAATACTTGACATAGTGGAAGTAAACTTACTTCTACTACTTCTAGTCTATTTCCATGCAAACAAAAGCATCCTAAATAAACTGGAAAAGTGATGTGCTGCATAGGACTGATTTCATCATTTAAGAAATAACTTCTAATCTAACTCATAACCAAACAAATATATAAAATAGTAGAAGTAAGTTTACTTTTACTACTTTTATTTTACTTCAATACAAACAAAAAAGAAAAAAATTATTTTTATTTCATCAAATGCCCATTTACAATGACTAGAATTACATCTATAAAGAGTTCCCTCAGTTACTGTGGCAACTCTCCTTTCTTTGATTCAGCATCAACGGTTAGGATTACTACATCACTAGATGGGCCTTGCAATGTGGGCTTGATTACAGGATGTTTGCGTTGCTGGGCCTTACCGGGCCTAAGGATCCCAACACCCATCTTCTCTCTCTCTCTACACACACACACACACACACACACACACACACACACACACACACATATATATATATATATATATATATATATATATATATATATATATATATATATATATATATGTATATGTATGTGTGTGTGTGTGTGTGTGTGTGTGTATATATATATATATATATATATATATATATATATATATATATATATATATATATTTAGACTTCCCTACTCCGTCACTCTCCGATTCAGATCCAACGGATCGTCGCGTCCCTCTTTTGACCTTGCTCGCTTGCTTTTTCTACAATTTTGGGGGGCTAGGGTTTGGGCTTTGACGAGGGATTTGTGACGCTAGGGTTTCTTTGACATAAGCGCGGTGAACATAACAAACATGATGGTCTTGGACAATCCTGCGGCATTCCTCGATCCATTTCAGTTCGAGATCTCGTGCGAGTGCTTGGTGCCTCTCAAAGATGGTAATTTCTTGAATCAAGAACCCATGTTTTTTTCTTGCTTTCCTCCGAAATTTGATATGATGCTTTTGTTGGAAACTGTTGATTTGATTGGATTTGGAGTTCTGATCTCAAAAGATAGACTATAAGGACCTTACGGTATCAGAAGAATTCATTTTGAGAAATCTTCAAATCTGTCCTAAAATGAGTATTGTTTGAATGTTACCTTAGTCTTTAGAGTTTCATGATTGTTGAGCAATACTTAATATTAATAGAAGTTCCTCACTGGCTCTAACATGTTTGTGATTTTGGTGACTAGAATTGGGGCCAACTCAAAGGAACTTTTGGGGTTTAAATTTATTTCTTCTTTCATCTTTGTTGATGATAGAGTTTGTGTGATATTTCTAATTTGTTTCATTCTGTTGTAGCAATATCGTTGAGATTCTATTTATCGATTATGGAAAAAGTAAAGAACTTAATTTATATATTGCTGAATTGTATCCCTTTTTTGGAATTGGGGAATGGTACTAATTTAGGGGATATTGACCTAATTATTGTTAAAAAGGATAGCCACCTATTTCACTGTTGAAATATAGATTGCTAGTTTAACCTTAAGAAAGTTGGATTTATCGTAGAGGAAGAAATTTGAATCTATGTTGTATTTGTTCTGCTAGTGGTAAATTTCTTTCCTACTTCCATTTAGGATGGTGGTTCTACTGTATCACCTGTTGAGAAACTCTTCAAGTTTTGTGCTTTCTTCTATAGATAATCGAGCTAGTGGTGCATTACTAGCAATATATCAACTGCTTGTAAAGATCTAAGCTAAAGATGAAACTCACACTTTCGATCCTTCTTGCAAAGCTTCATTTGTAAATGGATTTCGGATAGTGGAAATAAATTGATGTTGCACCAATATTGCAACCTTCGGTGTTGGTTTGTGAAAGTGAGAAAAGTTAGTATAATGGATCTTAATATGTGAAAATTTTATTTTTATTCTTTAAACCTGAATTTTGTTGATGAAATTTCCAACGTATTAGAATGATAATTCAAGTATTATTTCCAACTTCTCAATCAAATGGGTAATCATTGAGTTACTAAAGGTTTCCAAATATCTATTGCATTTTTTTTATATTTCAAATTCATTATAGTACGGTTCAAATTTTTTGTTCCCTTTCCAATTATATAATCCTATAAACTCTAAAGAGCATTATTTACATGCATTCTTAAAAATTTGATAGTAACCGCTTTTGATTTTTCTATCATCAATGTTTTAAAACAAAGTTTTATTATGCAGCGATTGAACATATTATATTAGATTTTGTGAAATCCCAAGAAATAAGGAAAATATATAAATGCTACAAAAAATATTTTAAACATTTAATGTGACACTACTTTTAAGAGAATTGCGACTATAATGTTAAATATTATAGCCTTCTCATCTTCTCACACGGTTCACCTTCACCAACAATGATCCAAATAATACTCATCTTTATGCAGTTTACACCTACATATCCTAAAATGTAGTTCAAAACGCAAGTTTTGGAGCTCTCAAAACATGCCTTGAGTTATTTGTAACTAGAAATTCTAAACTCACAATTTTTTTATGCTTGCACCAATAAGTAAATGAATAACAAAAACACTTTTAATCTTTATTTCATTATTTTAACATCTGTTTTAATTGTTCTCAATCTTACATATATTATGAATTGAGTTAAACTAAAATCAGTTTTGGGTTCGTACAACTAGGATAAAATTGCATAAATGTTGCTTAATGGGTTTGGTCTTTGGAGGTGCATAATTCGTATAGGCCTACTAAAGTGACTTGATTGCATAATGAGCATATGCCTAAATCAATGCATTTTTGGGCTTCACATTTACGAATATAGGAAAATAATAAAAAGTCATATTAGTCAATAGCAGACAGTCTGTCATGGAAATTATAAAATTTATGAATAGTTTGTGGAATATATGAAACCTGAGATGAGTAGGAAAAGATATCTTCTATTACACTATTCTTACAACTTTCATGTGGAAGCCACTTGATATTCTTGAGTACCTGGCTTAAGTTTGGATGTCAACTTTTAGGGTCCTAAGTTTATTTCTCAAAGGGTATTTCATATGGTCTCCTGGAAAGAAAAAATTGGATGTATGCAAAATTTGCAAGCTTCGATGTGTGGCCTAATTCGAAATTGATGAAAGCAGTGCACTTCAAACCTCTTCATTGTGTGCATGTTTTTCCGAATTAAATTTGAAATTCTAAATAGATATTCTAGCAAATGCCTGTTCTGACAATCTGAAGGGTGTTTTTTCTATGGTGTGGTTTAACCTCAAAAAAGGATTTCTTTTTTATGAGGCCCACAGGCATATAGTGATCCATCTGGTGTACATTGTTCTATCTATTGATTTACATGTAAATTGACTTGTTACTTTGTGATAACAAAGTTCAAAGGAATGCTTATTTTGATGAATATACTTGAATGAGATAGGCCAACCATTATACCATTTGCTATTTGAGTGTACACAGAATAAATTTAGAATAGTGATCCCATAATATGAAGTTGTACACAGTTGTAGAATATGTGACATCATTATGAACTTGTCCTCACCAAAACAATGTACAACAGGTTAGTCAATTATGATTATTGGTATCAACCCGTGATTATCAGCTGTGATCTTGGTTTAGTGATTTTAAATTGTATCAACTAATTTTGTACTAGTGTCATATGATTAGGATTTTAAAAGCTCTTCTTGGGTATTCGGTGGTTTGCCATCTCAAGCTTGTTTAAATTGTATATGTTGCAAATCAGTTTTCTGTTCTGGTAGTTTCTTGTGGTCCTAAGATTAGTATCTTGTATTGTTACTTATGCTTTTTCTTGTTTCATTATTCCAAATATTGCCACTTTAAAAATGTTAAATAAGGGATAGTTGATATTTCTTTGTTGATTTAAATATCTACAGGTTGCCTTCATATTATCCACATTTGATTTGACTTCATTAATGTGTCAAGAGAAGTAAGCATTATGTTTGCTGATTCATTTTAAAAACTAAAATCTGTATTGACTCAAATTGGGTTATTTGTTCCTTATTGGTTAGTTACCTGTGTTATTTTTTATTTTTATATTATGTTCAGCTGTGCATTTTACATCCATACTATTTGTAATTATTTTTGATGAGTTGTAGGTTGCACCGACATTATTAGTTCATTCATATTTTCTAACTTCCACTCTATCAGACTTCATTCCTCTATGGGCTTACTCTTCATTTTTAACATTTCAAGCTGTCAAAGGTCTTGTTTTGCCCCCATCATAATTTTTCATATTAAATAGTTGCTTATGCAGAATCTCTACAATTATAATGCTATTATATTTTTTGGCCGGTGAAAATGCATGTGGAATTGAGAAAAAAATATGAATTATTTCATATTTGTATAAAAACTTGATTTCGAAAGTATGTAGATGAAGAATTAACTTTAATGGAACATCAATAATTTTATGAAACATTTAGAGTGGTTACTTGCTTTTGAATGTGGTGACATCACAACCATTAGCACCCTAAGATGCATTAATAGTAGCAATTAATTCAAATTCAAGTTAGATGGTTGGATGAGAAATTAATTATTTATTTTTTTAATTTTAGAGATTTTTACGTATCTGTCCCTTAGATCTTTAAAATTTTGAATTTAGTCTCTCAAATCTTCATATTTTGAATTTAGTCCTCCGAATCTTTTAAGTTACTTTACTTTAGTTCCCCTAGATAACTTCCATTAGGTCAGCCATATTTTTTGTTCGAATTTGCCGTTATACTCCTGAGTTAATTCAATTTAGTCCTCTCTTAATCCTCTCTTCCTCTTCTTATTAGGTTCCCCTCTCCATTCTTCTCCTCCCTCTCTCTTCCCTCCCAGTTAATCTCTATATTTTCCTTCTTTTCTTTTTTCCTAACTGGGATATCATGGACTAGAGAGGAACAAAAAACCTCACTTAAATATATTTCAGTTCAATGCAGGCCCAATGGAGGTGCTTACTTAAATATTTTTCAGTTCAACGTAGTGGGCAGGGGTAGAACTACCCACATCAGGCAGAGTGAACAACTAGTCATTAAATGATTTAAAAGGTTAAAGGAAAAGTTTAGGATAGAAACACAGTGTCATAGAGGAGAGTCTATAATCCTCCTTTTCCTTGATTATTGACCAATCAAAGTAGTGGGTTGTAGAAGAGAGTATATAATTCTCTTTTTCCTTGACTATTGTCAAAACAAAGTAATGAATACCTAAACTCTCTCATTTTTTTATTCCTCTCTTATTGTTCTCATCTATGTTCTTCTCCAATCATCCATAAATTCTATTATTATCTGTGTACTCACCTTTTTGCAGGTCTTTTAGGAATTATGTCGAGCACTAACCTATCAGGGTTCCAGAATTTGGAAGGAGACTGGTAAAATGTTAAGGATAGGTAATCAAATTCCTATAAAAATCTAAAAAATGATTTTTTTATTTATTATGTAGGAATTTAATTATAAAAAAGTTCACAATCATTTGAATCGACTTCACTTCCCTGCCTCTTCTTCCTCTTGTTCTTCTTTAATCCAAACACAATCTTCTTCATTATCATTTTATTTTGAATATTTCACTACGCAAAAAAAAAGAAGAAAAACTTAAATAACAAATTAGAAATTAAGAATGAAGAACAATCAAGAGTCACCGCAAGCGTCATCCACGATGGCGGTGGACTTGTCTCTTATTTTCTTTAAATCCAGTTCCCTCTTTAATTTATTCTTCTTGGTCTTCTTATTCGATATGAGTTCTTGCTATTTGGAATCAGAATCAAAATTGTTGGCAGTTTTGATTTTGTCGGGTCGATTCTTCTTCTCTTTGAGTTTCTTATAAGTTTTTCATTTTTTGGTGATATTTTTCCTTTTTGAATGCTCATCATAAAGCGACTGGAAGCGGTGCGGATAAGGGTTTCAGCAAGAGAAGCTTTTGAACTTAGTTTGAATATAGAGATTCAAGGAAATTCTAAATATACCTGGGAAATTCGAAATGAGTCCACGCTTTTACTGAGTGAGCTCCCGTTTAGCACATAGAGGTTGTCTTAGGTGAGCTCAATTTGCTAAAGGATGGGGACTCATTTAGATCTCATTATTGGGAAATTCTAAACGAGTCCCACTCTTTTGTAAAGTGAGCCCTTTTAAGGCTACTTCTATGTGCTAAGTGGGGGATCACTGAGCAAAATCATGGGCTCATTTCGAATTTCCTAGGTGTATTAAGAATTATAGAAATAAATAGTTAAGTAGAATAGTATAATTACTGAAGCTCTTATCTATCAATTAGCAATTATGCAAAAAAATCTACACAGAATTATAATATTTGTTAAAAAATATTTAAAATGAATTTAGTTGATTTTTAGGTATTTTTTAATATTAATAAAATACTTAGAATTGATTTTAATGTTAAATAGTATTAGTTCTGAAATCAATAAATATGTTTAAATCTTTCTTATTGGATCTATAAGATGATGGATATTTTTAAAGTTATTATGTTTGTTGGATAGCGAGTGAGTTAATACTAGGGTTCAATATGATAAAACTGATAGGAATTATAGAAGATAGTTTTACCAACCTTAATTAATAGAGATACAAGAGAATCAAGGATGTTCTCCCAGCAACGCTTCAGCAAGGCGAGGCGCAACAACAACGGTCCGACGAAATGCCCCGACGAGGTGAGAGGAAAATAGAAATTTTAGAGAATGAGTGTAAGATTGAATTGAGAAGAGAGGTTGGGTTTATATAGTGTGGATTTTGGAGTTATAGAATATTAAGTATTTGAGGAGTTATACGACTGGAAGGGTTTGAGAAGTTATAAAAGATGATGGGTTTAAGGAGTTAAAAAGTATATGGGGATTTATTTTTAAAAACAATTAAAATGATGAATTAAATTGGAGGTTTCATATGGGTTAATTCACGGAGAAAATGAAAGGTTGGAGGTTAGAGAAATGAATGAGTAGAGATGTTATAGAAGATGAAAAAGTTAGCAGATATATATTCAAATTTATTATCATATTTTGTTTGTTTATTTGTTTATTTATAGCTAATAAAATTTAGGGATTATTACAGCAGAATGTTGTCTTGGAGATATCTTCCTCCACTACCTTCACTTGATATCCTGAATGGAGATCCAATTTAGAATACAGTTACCATTGTACAATTCATCTAATAGCATCATCGAATAGAGATATCGGGAACTTA
Organism: Dracaena cambodiana; assembly: GCA_036321105.1. Lineage (NCBI taxonomy): Eukaryota > Viridiplantae > Streptophyta > Magnoliopsida > Asparagales > Asparagaceae > Dracaena > Dracaena cambodiana. The sequence continues at coordinate 13,829,332 of JAYEPQ010000017.1, forward strand.
TCTTTCACTGTATTCTGGTGGAGAGTGCGGTAGTGGACATAGAGGTGCCACCCTTAATCCGATTTTGAGACCAACACCAACAGTGATGCATAGGCACTGGTACTAGGACGTATGGTCCCAAGCATAACATCTTTTGGATTTGCTTCTCAATCTCGTTCTTTTGGTGAAACCGGTAGCGATATTGTCGAGTGTTAACTATCTTCTTAGGGTCTATCAAAGGAATGTGATGGTTGCACGGTCTTCAAAACATAAGCGACTGTAGGGACTGGAAAACCTTCCTAAAGTTCTGGATGAGTGTTTGGAGTGGTTCAGGCCATTGTTCAAAACCCTCACTCTCCATCAGGTTTCAATTGTACCGCATAAGATATCCCTTCACTTGTAGAGTTTTATCAAACACTTCAACTTCCACGCTTCCATTGAAGTGGGCAACACACCCTAAACAACATAGCATTTCCCTTCCTCCATAACTTGAGTATATGTCTTGAAAAGTCACATATGGTTGGCCCCAAGCTACGCAACTACATCATTCCTAACACAATGCAAGAGTCTCCCAACGGAACCACCAGGAGGTCTTTTAACGGTAGTAGCTTTGTCTTCCTCTAATTTAGCAAATTTCATGGCCTGAGACATAATCGTGGGGCTCTTTTCCATTACCTCAAACTTGACTACCTCTGGCCACCCATTCACAAAGCAACAAACTAAGAAATCCTCTGAAAGTTCATGGACATGTGACGGCAGGTGCATAAATTTGCACTGATATTCGTTGTACAACTTGCCCTCTTGCTTATGTTCGAAGAGCTCTCTAGAGTAGTTGGTGGTAGAAGGATCACTCATGGACACCAACCACAACTCGAACTCTTCCCAAGGGATGACCCTTCTTCCCAACATTCCATCTATGCCATTGCAACGGAGCCTCATCTAAGTACAATGTCGCCATTCGGACTTGCTGGTCGGCTCCAATGCTGTAAAATCGAAAAATTGATCTACTCGGTATATCCAAGCATGTGCCTCCTTCCCTGAGAAGGTGAGAAAATCAGGCCTCAGTCGGTACTGGTAACACCATTCTTTCCTTAATATCTAGATATTTCTCCTCTACCACTAGGGGTTGGTTGGGATTGTAGGGTGGCCGTGTGGTTAGTATCAGCCCCTCTTTATGTTTATTATTACCCTTCTCGTTGCTAGGTCCTGACCCTAAGATTCCGCTCGAAGACAGCGACTCCGAATTACGATTGTTCTGCACCAGATCTGGAATGTAGATCGAGAGCAAAGAGCCAGGACCATCAACTTCGCTTATCGCTAACCCGATCGGAGTACATTCTCCTGAACATTTACATCAGATCTTCCATCTTGCCATCGTAATAGTCCATCTGCTCCTTTGAAGTCTCGAACTCCCTCAAGCTTAGGTGTATAGGAGGATCATGACTTGGGAATAGAAGAGAGGACTGATCACGTTCTGATACCCATGTCAGAGTCTCCTTTCAAATTCCGGGAAACTAATGGCTTGGTGTTTTGCATAATTACTGAGAGACCTACAAAAGGGTGAGTTTACAGATAATAAGAGTATTATCTGTAACAATCGATTATATGCTCTTCTCTATAACCTTTAAATCAAACAAAAAGAGGATTGTATACTCTTCTCTATAATCTTGTGTTTAATCCTAATCTTTCTCTTTAACCTTTTAAATCATCTAGGCTAATTGCTGTTCACTCCGCTGGATGCGGTTGGTTCTCCCTCCTGCCCATCTCCACTGGGCCTATATTGGGCTGAAAAAGATTTAAATAACATTTTTATTCCTCTCTAACTTATAACATCTTTTTCCTTAAACCTATGGTTATCCTATAATTTTTAGTGGAATATAGAGAAGAATGTGTTGGCTGGTTCTATTTTAAATTCAACTTTAATTTCGTATAGTGGGGTTTGATTTTATTGATTAAACAAAAATAACTCTTGGAACTAAAACTATTTCTGTATGTTTGAAAACTTTTGGGCTTATATTTATTTGATCTTATTTGCTGGTTCTATTTGTTGGTTATATTTATATGAATTAAAACTATTTTATTGATTGAGCTAAAGACGTTAATAGAACACACTACTGACTGATGTTTAATCTATTCCATTGATTCAATTTAGTGACCACATTTGGATTTATGGGGATAGGGTCGGCTATGGCCTTTCTTAAAAAAAAGATATTTATTTAGATTCTCAGAGTAATTATACCCTCTCCAAGGGAAGGGATGAAACTCTTGTTGTGCCCCAAAATATTGTTATATTTAGTGTTTCATAGAGGTGCATGTAAAATGGTGGACTTTGTGTATTGTTGCATTTATAGAGCTGTCCAAACTTGGTTTTATTTCGTACTTGTGTAGTATCCCTTTATAATCCGAAAATCGAACAGCTCGACCGATTGGTTTGGTTTAGTTTGGTTTCATAGATCGGGCTAGTTATTGTTGGTCAGTTCGATGGCCGTGCAATTATTTGAGTTCAGTTTAGCTCAGCACAAACCCAAAACTCGTGAAACCGAACTAAACTGAATCGATCAGTTCGGGTTTTGATTGCTAGGCACTTAAACTGAAACCAACTAAACAAACCTAATTACCACCAGTCCCTCCCATTAGCCAAAATTTGGAATCCCTCTCGCTCTTTATTGATCCTAGCCTAATCTTTTTTGACTCTTTCAGTCTCCCTCCCCTCCCAAAAATCCTAACCCTAGCTCTTTGTCTCCGGAATCCTCTCGGTTCCACACCCCTCCTCTCCACGTCAATAGACTAGCAGAGGGGGACGAAGCTCTGATGCGCAGGCATCACCAACTGAAGCTCCGATGTGCCTACCTACTCATTGGCCTGACTCGATGACGACGCCCCCTTTTCGTTCATGATGGTAAAAATTTTTTCCTTTATTTTGGGTTTTCCACTTTTTTTTATTTCTTTTCAGATAATTTTTTAGTATTATTAGTTATATTTCTTGACTAATCAAATTGCTAAAGATAGGGTTTCTTGAGCCAGTTAGAATCTGGGGACTATTGGGGCATCTTATGATTTGAAATATTTTTCTCCCATCCATTTAGATCAGAATTTAAAACTGGGACAACTGACGATGTTGAGTTATTTTTGCCAATTTTTGTGAAGCTTGTTTTTTTCTAATGACTATGCTCAAGAGCTGACGACATTTACACAATACTAATCTCTTTGTGATTTTTGGCCCAATTTTATGAGACAAAATATGTATTAGATAATTAGATTATCTTTGTGGTGACTAACTGACTAGTGAATACTTAATTTGATTTTTATTGTTAGAAATGTTGTATTATAATACAATTTTATTATTTAAATTGAAACTATTAATAATTTATTCAAGGTAAATTTTATTTTTGATTTGGTGAATGCTTAATTTTATTATTGAGATTTGGAACTGGACTATACAACCTATTAAACCATAATCCCTTTTTTTTTAATTTGGTGAGCTGTGGGCTTCAGGCCCACATACTTGAAATTGCGTGAACCGAGCCGAATTTTTGGTTTCGGTTTTTCATAATTTTCGGTCGGTTTTGATGATGATTTTAGATTGGGCTATATTCGTTCAGTTTTCGGTGGCCTTGTTTTGGTACAAAACTGTGGGCTTCAAGCCCACATGCTCGAAATTGTGTGAACTAAGCCGAATTTTTTGTTTCGGTTTTTCATGATTTTTGGTCGGTTATGATCTCGGTTTCGGAATGGGCTATATTTGGTTCGATTTTCGATTGCATTTTTTGGTACGAAACCTAACCGATCGATGCACACCCCTAAAAGATGCTTTCGTTTCTTGGCTTATTTGAATTTTTTATTTTTTACTTGCAGAGGGAAGTTGTAATGGTCTCAATTAATAAAATCATATATTTTCTAATTCACAAAAATTTCCACATCACCTCCTTATTAATGTGTCATATACAACAAATATATTTTCAACCAAATTTGGCTTATTAATATGTATCTTTAAATATCATATTATCAATAACAGAATAGATATATCTGTCTTGAGAGCATCTGTCAGCTCCATATTATTACACCATATCGCTAAATAAGTCCTAGTTGTCTAACTGTATATCACCACTATTAACATACATATATATTAAAATAAAATTCCATTTAACAAACCAAACATGTTCTAAATCAACATTCTCTCAAGCACATTACCAATCTTATGAAGGATTCTTTTGCCTTTGTCTCCTGAAAAAGTTTTTAATTTAAAGGGTGAGCTCGATAGCTCAGTGGGACAAGTAAAAACGAAACCAATGGAACAATCAGGATAGTATATATGAATATGAATAAAAAAATCTATTATTCAAGTGAATAATGAAGTGAATAACAAACATGTGTAATATGAATGCGAGAAAACAATAATGAATTTATGATTGTAATGAAACTACAAAAGAAGAATAAAATGTCATATTCAAAGGATTTAATTCAGTCTTAACCTTTAATTCAATGTGTCATTATATGATATTATTTTGGTAAAATTTATATACGCGTATGATATACATATATTGATTTTACCTCCATGCACCATCTGGAATATACCGTGTCTATTGTGTCCATGTATTTTGTCACATGAATCACATGTTCTGTAATCATGTTAGTGTACTCATTTGCTTAGATATATAATATTATTCTTGTAGTAGTATCAACATATCATTTGTTGATTGTATAAAATATCATGACTTGTATCTGAACACATGTCCTTAGGCTGTGTTGTTAGTATTACTGTATTGGTCGTATATATGTATATGTATATATATATATATATATATATATATATATATATATATATATATATATATATATATATATATATATAACTAAGTTTATCATAGGTAGGATCAGTACATATACATCTATGTGTGCATATTTGCATTTATATTGGTCTTACGATATAACTTTGTTCTTATATTCATCACATCAGATTTAAAATGCATTACTTATCACGCCACTGATGCAATAAGCAACATAAGTTTGATAAATATCAGTAAGCAGCAGTAACTAGAAAATATATTGATAAATATGGGAAAAAAATATTGCACACGGGAGCATTAAAAATGAAATGTTTTAAATATCATCCAGTACCTAGGTATATCACATATATCGTATAAGTTTGGGGTACCCGATACATGATTTACCATATAAAATTTATCCGATATTTCCAAAAACACCAATAACATGAGCTTGCTATTACTAATTTTGATACCATACACAGCGTGTCAATATCTACATGGATTCTTATATAATGAACATTGTAAAAATGAGTGTCAGTACAGTCCGCATTTCTTAAAAGGCTGGTAATGAAGAAAGAAACTGTTGTTGGTTATTGAAAATGCACGTTATGATTTAATAATTAAAGCCAATAGTGTAAGCACCATGAGTAAGTCATAAAAAATTAAAAATAGAGCACAGAAACACCATGAACAAAGATGGCCAAATGTATGAAACTAAAAGTTTTAGTTGCATACACTCATTTTTCATCAACCGCTGAGATCTCTTCAACATTTTCTTCCTCAATGAAATAAAAATTTTGTTTGTTTTCCGCCTTATTTCTTTTCCTTTTTTTGCCAACAGAATATGAGTGGGTATTGTGCTGTCCACTCTTAAAGATAATTTGGAAGTTGAGCAAGAAAATATATGTAGGAAAGCATATTAGATAACTATTTTTTTTATCTCAGTTCTGTTAATAGCTTTCCTAGGCTACTAGAAATTTTCACTCTCCAATGTTTCAAACTAGGTGGAGCGCTAAGCATGATCACTCTTGGGTCTGTCGTCATCTAAATATAAGGTTTAATAATCAGTTAAACAAAGAATGAGAATATATACAATAGAAGAGTTAAAAAAGAAAATGATCTGGATGACTCGATATGCAATGCAGAAAATGAAAGATTAAGAATTATTAGGATTAAGAAGGGATAGTACACAAATATGAAATAAAATCAGGTTTGGACAGCTCTGTAGATGCAATAATATACAATGTCCATAAAAATATGCACCGCTATGAAATACTAAATTGAATAATATTTTACGATAGGCAGGTACAAATGTGGATACTAGTTATTTAGAAATACGGGTTTCATTCCGTCCTTTAGAGAGGGTAAAATTACTCTGAGAATCTAAAGAAATCTCTTCTTTTAACAAAGGCTATAGTCGACCCTATACTAATAAATTTGAATGTGGTCACTAAATTGAATCAACAAAATATATTGGACATCAGTTAGTAGTGTTCTATTAACATCTTCAGCTCAATAACAATAAGTTATCTATTTCAAATATTTCTGGAATTGCCATTTGATTGAGTATGGTGATTTGCAAAAGCTGAGTTATTTCATTAAATAGCAAAGATATGTAGTTTTAGTGAATAAGTATGCATGTTAGTGCAAGAAAATTTCCTATGCTGACAACAAAAAATTACATTGCAAATTAGTTGGGTCCACAACTCTTTTACCTTCATCAAAATCGGCCAATATGACCAAAAATTACAAATTCTATGGTTCACTTTTTCTTCCATCAAAAAATTATTCATCTTTTAACCACTTCATGGAAGGGCAAATGAAACCCTAAACCCAAGATTTTTGGCTCCAAATAAGTCGAGGGATTGCAGAAGAAGATACATAGACTGGATCGTGATTTTGTTATTTGAAAATAGGTTTTTGCTAAAAGGCAGGAATATTTCCTGATCGGCTTGTAGTAGCAATCTAATATATATGTTGTTTGAAAATTATAATCTTTAGTTTTAAAATTGGATGGACAACATGGATAGACAATTAATCTTGGTTAAAAAACAATTACAAATTGCAAATGTAACAATTCTAGCACTGTACATAATGTAATGAATCCTTCAATTCCATATATAATTGAAGATAATCCAAACAGATAAAAACAAATAACTCAAGCCACAATACCAATTATTCCATTACCTACATGCTCTTCTGCGAATCTGATCTTCACTACGAGCATTAACATCCCATATAGAAATGAAGAATGGGTTTTTGCTGAAAGGCAAGAATATTTTCTGATTGGCTAGTAGTAACAATCCATTATTTATAGTGTTTGAAAATGATAATATATAATTCTAAAACTGGATGGACAATATGAGTAAACAATTGATCCTGATTAAAGAACATTCTCAAAGTGCAAAAATAAGAATACTAGCACTGTAAAAATAGATAACCAAAATTAGTTTAATACACAACATCAATCATTCCATTACCCGCATGCTTATGTGCATGAATTTTATATATTACGAGTATTAACATCATTTTCTCCATCCCTTCTCCTTTTCTTCTTCAAATCTTACTTACTTTTCTTCTCATTTTCTTCTTCTTTGTTGGTCCCTTATTCTCTCTATTCAAGCCCTCATGTGCAACTCCATCCACTACATTAAAAGGGTAACATTAGTAAAGAAGACTTCTCACAACTCGATAATTTAATTCTAATAAGAAATCTGGATGTGTTAGGGTTAAAGACTGTAAACCTACGTCATCATTACTAAGTAAGATTAAATAGATATAATTCTAAAATTCTCCAATGGTACAGAAATAGTTTTAGTTACAAGTGTTATTTTCGCTTGATCAATAAAATCAAACCCCACTACACGAAATTGAAGTTGTATTTAAAATAGAACTAGCCAACACATTTTTCTCTGTATTCTACTGAAAATTATAGGTTAACCATAGGGTCATGGAAAAAAGTGTCATGGGTCGAGAGGATTTAGAACGTCGCTTAAATCTTTTTTTAGGAAAAACACAGGCCCAATGGAGATGAGCAGGGGGTAGAGCCAACCACATCTGGCAAACTGAACAACAATTAGACATTATATGATTTACAAGGTTTAAAGGGAAGATTAGGATTGAACACAAGGTTGTAGAGGAGAGTATACAATCCTCTTTTTCCTTGATTGTTACCCAAGCAAAATAATGAATATGTAATCCTTCTCTCATCTTCTTCATCCAATTTCTGATCTAGTCAAATCACCCTTAAATTTTATTATTATCTGTGTACATGCCTTTTCGCAGGTGTCTCAGGAATTATACCAAGCACTAAGTCATCAATTGCAACTAGTTTGAGAATAACAAACTGCAATTAATCCATTGGGAAATTTGAAATGAACCAACCCTCTTGCTAAGTGAACCCACCTAAAATAACTTCTCTTACTGTTTAGTAGGGCCTCACTTAGTAAAAGTTTGGGCTCATTTCGAATTTCTCATGTGTATTTAGAATTTTCATGTATTTGTTTATTCAAACTAAGTTCAAAAGCTTCACTCACTGAAACCCTCATCGGTTGCCACCTCTAGTCTCTCAAGCAAGCATCTAGAAAAGGAAAAGTGTCACCAGAAAAAAAAAATCTCATAAGAAGCTCTAAGCAAAGAAGAATCAACCTGACGAAATCAAATCTGCCAATAATTTTGAAGAAATCGTATTGAATAAAAAGATAAGGAAGAACAAATTGAAGAGGGAATTGGGTTTAAAGTTGAAGATGAAGAGATAGAAGTCCACATTTAAGGTGGATGGTGCTTGTAGTGATTCTTGATTGTTCTTTATTCTTGATTTAGCTGTATAACTTAACAAGCTTATAGCCGAAATAAGTATTTTCCCATCATGCAGTTTCTCCCCCGACCCAGTATTATTTAAATGGTCATGTTAAGTCCAATCTAGTTCTCAGAGACTATATCATATCATATGTAGTATTTCAATTCAACTTTATTGTTTGTTGATCGCTTGATTCAAAGAGTTAGATTCCATGATAGTTATACCCTTTCATGTGCAGTATATCATATCATATTCTCCTAGATTGTATATCATGCTATGTGCAGTATGCCCCTTCCTAAAGTTTCACAGTGTGACATATGAGTTTTATTCTATGATAGTTAAATCAACTTTAAATATCACCCTTGTTCTTATATGAAGATGTTAGGGTACTCTTCCTCTATTCATTTAACAGTTTCTTTATTTACCAAATCTTATTATAGAGATCTGTCCGCCACCTCACACCCATCTCTCGTAAGTATCTTTATACCTTAATAGGAATATTATCTGGATCTACAGCTGTTCTTGATTTCTTCTTCTATAAACCCTCTTTTACTTCATATTACTTTAATCATGCGTATAATGGTCTCTCAGGCCGTGAGTAAAACTACAATTATATAATTTATTAAACCATCTATTTTTAATTTCTTCATCAAGAACTAAAACCTTCTTATCCTTATTTTTAATACATTTTACAGTACACAAGTCTCTAGACTTTCTTTCTCTTATTCGCGCAACTCTATATATATCCTTTTCTGTCTCTCTATTGTTTAACTTCTCATACACTTATTTATATAATTTAGTTTTTGCCTCTAGAACAGCTTTCTTAGCCTCCTTCTTGGCTAGCTTATACCTCTCACAACTTGTTCTATCATTGTTCTTCAAGTCTCTTTAAAAATCTTGCTTGATCTTAATAGCATTTTTTATCTCTTCATTCCACCATGATGTATCCTTATATGGTGGAACACCACCCGTCAATTCACCAAATGTATGTTTACCAAATGTATGTTTAGTTGCACTCTTAATACAGCTAGCCATTTTATTCTATGTTACATCAGGATTATCATAATCCTTTCAAACTGCTTCTTGTACTACTATTTACAAAAACTTTTTAATTACTTTCTAATCGCAACAACTTAGTCTTAGAATATAACTTTATGTTTAATCTTTCTAAGTTTCTTGCCGATATGAATATAAAAAACTAAGATTTATGTTGGTTTACTACACTTTTACCTGACACTACCTTGCAATTGATGCGACTATTTCTATTTACTCTCCTAATTAAAATGAAATCTATTGGCTCATACTCTATCTACTTCTAAAAATAATTAAGTGAGAAATTTTCTTTTTAAACCAATTATTTGATAAAATCAAATCATAAGACAAAGGAAAATCTAGAAATGAGTTACCTGCTTCATTTCTTTATCCAAAACCAAATCCTTCATGTACACTATCGAACCCATTACGACTAATTATTACATGCCCATTGAGGTCATCATCAATAAATAGTTTTTCTTTAGCGGGTATTTCTGGTATCATCTCATCTCATCTAGATCCTTCCAAAATTGATATTTACTAGATTCGTCAAGTTGTACTTGTGGTGCATAGACATTAATGACATTAAGAATCTCTTTATATAAAATAAGTTTAACTAATAAAATTCTATTACTCTTTTTGCTAACCTCCACTACATTCTCAAGTAATTATTTATCTATGATTATACTTACCCCATTACGATTTCTATCTCTGTCATTATACAAAATTTTATAACTCCTAATGCTCTGTGACTTTAGCTTTTTCACCTACCCACTTAGTCTCCTACATGCACAAAATATTAACCCTCATAATCATAGTATCAAGTAACTTTACTAACCTACATGGAAGGGAACTTATGTACCATGATGCCAATCGAATCCTATGTTCATGAGCCAACTTCTTTACCTCCACCCACTTATTAAGGTGTGGGAACCCTACATTTGACACCACATCCGAGCATCGACATGGCGCATCGCTTCTGAGCAATGACGTAGCAACCCTCACATTTTTCACTACATTCAGGCTCTGATGTAGGGCGTCGCTCAGTAAATAGTGTCCCCAACGAAATTCATTTTATGACTCATGTCATAATATGTGGCACTATTTTATGCTAGCTATTGCAAGCCTACCACAACCATTCTCGTTTATTCTGGATTAGGACAGACAATGAAAGGATAAATCTTTATGCGTAGCACTAGGAAAGTTTCATAAAGCACTCATAATTGACTTTAATATTAAATAGTATTAGCGGGTCTGAAATTAATAAATGGGTTTGAATCCATCTTACTGAGTCTATAAGATGGTGGATGTTTTTTAAGTTATGGTTATTAGATAGTGAGTGAGTTAATCATAGAGTTCAATAAGATAATAAGATAAATCTAATAGGCATTATAGAAGATAGTTTTACTAGCCTCAATTAATAGAGATGTAAGAGAAGGAAGAAAATGGAGATTCTCTTGGCAAACTTCGGCAAGAAGTGATGCAATGATAGTGGTCCGACGAGGTGTCCCGACAAGGTAAGAGGAAAAGAGAATTTTTTGGAGAATAAGTGTAAGATTGAACTAAGAAGAAAAGTCAAGTTTATATAGTGTTCGATTTAGGAGTTATAGAATATTAAGGGCTTGGAGTTATAGAAGTTGAAGGGTTTGAGAAATTATAGAATATAATTGGTTTGAGGAGTTAAAGAGGATGTGGGGATTTATTTTTAAAAAACTAACATAAGGAATTAAATTGGAGGTTTCATATGGGTTAATTCATGGAGAAGATGAAAGGTTGGAGTTTAGAGAAATGAATGAGTAGAGATGCTATAGAAGATGAGAAAGTTAGAAGATAAATATTCAAATTAATTATCATGTTTTGTTTGATTATTTGTTTATTTATAGCTAATAAAATTTAAGGATTATTATAGCAGAATGCTATCTTGGAGATATCTTCCTCCTCCACCTGCACTTGTTGATGATATCATGAATGGAGGGCCAATTTAGAATACAATGTACCCCCATACAATTCATCTAACAGCATCATGGACTAGAGATATCATGAACTCATCTTTCACTATGTTTTGGTTGAGAGCATGGTAGTCAACATAGAGGTGCCACCCTTCATTCGACTTCCTGACAAACACCAATAATGATGCGCATGCGCTGGGTACTAGGACTTATGATACCCAAGCTCAACATCTCTTGGATTTGCTTCTCAAACTCTTTTTTTTTGGTGAAACTGGTAGCGGCAAGGTCGAGTGTTAATTGTCTTCTTAGGGTCTATCAGAGGAATGTGATGGTCGCACGATCGTCGGGGCGGAAGCGATTGCGGAGACTAGAAAACCCTTCCAAAGTCCTGGATGAGTGCTTGGAGTGGTTTTGGACATTGTTCAGAATCCTCACACTCCATTAGGTTTCAATTGCATCACATAAGTTATCCCTTCACCTATAGAGTTTTATCAAACACTTCACCTTCCACCACCTCCATTGATGTGGGCAACAAATCTTGAACACCACAGGTTTTCCCTTCATAACTTGAGCGTATGTCGTGAAAAGTCCCATAAGGTTGCCCCAAGCTACACAACTATATCGTTCCTAACACAATTTGGGAGTCTCCCAGCGGAACCACTAGGTCTTTTAATGGCAGCAACTTTGTCTTCCTCTAATTTAGCTTACTTCATGGCTAGAGACATAGTTGTGGGGTTCTTTGCCATCACCTCGAACTTGACTACCTCTGGCCACCCACTCACAAAGTAACAGACTAAGGAATCCTCAGAAAGTCCATCGACATGGTATGACAGGTGCTTAAATTCACACTGATATTTGTCGTATGACGTGCCCTCTTAAGTTGGGAGGCTCTCTAGAGTAGTTGATGGTGGTTGAAGGATCACACATGGACACCAACCCCAACTCAAATTCTTCCCAAGTTAAGGGATGACCCTTCTTTCCTATATTCCATCTATACTATTGCAACGGAACCTCATCGAAGTACAACACCGTCATTCAGACTTGCTGGTCAACCCCAATTGTGTAAATTCAAGAACTTGCTCCCCTTGATATATCCAAGCGTGCACCTTCTTCCCTGAGGAGGGAAAATTAGGCCTCACTCAGTGCTGGTAACACCATTCTTCGCTGAATACCCATACATTTCTCCACCTCCATCCCCAGAAGGTTGATTGGGATTGTAGGGTGGTGGTGTGGTCCGTATCAGCCCCTCTTTAGGTTGATTGTTATCGTTTTCCTAGCTAGGTCCTGACCCCAAGATTCCCCTTGAAGACAGAGACTCCAAGTTGCGATTGTTCGACTCCGCATGAGATCTGGAATGGAGATCCAGAGCCAGGATCTTCAGCTCCTTATCGCTAACCCGATCGGAGTTCATTCTCTTGAACATCTCCTTTAGGTCTTCCGTCTTGCCAGAGTACATTCTCTTGAACATCTCCTTTAGGTCTTCCATCTTGCTAGTGTAATAGTCCATACGTTCCCTCAAAGCCTCGAACTCCCCCAAGCTTGGGTGTATGGGAAGATTGGGTCTCACGAGAATGGAAGAGAGGACTGACCGTGCTCTGATACCTATGTCAGAGACTCCTCCGAACTCTGGGACTCTGATGGCTTGGTGTTTGGCATAATTCTTGAGAGACCTGCAAAAGGGTTAGTGTACAGACAATAATAGAATTTAAGGTTGATCTGAGAAGAATAAAGATGGGATGATGGAGATTAGAGACAGGATTATGAAAATGATGAAATCAAACTGTATTTTGTCAGAAGTGACGGAGCTTTCTGGAAAAACACTTCTCCTCGGTCTGATTCTATGCTCGATGGTGGCAATAGGGTTTACCTCTTCCCCTACCCTAAATCGATGGTAGGAAGCCTTGAAAGACTTTGTATATGTTTATACTGCCACTCCAATCCTAAATCGGAAGACCTTCACTTGAATTGCTCTCTTAAATGAGAGACTGACTCTCGTAGTTCACGTCTAACAAGAAGCTTCTTCTCTCTCGACTAGCTGCTCACGAGGCTAGAAGACTCGAGTGGGGTTCGAAAGCTCACTGGCTTCATATTCGTACCGTGCTTTGATAAGCAGACTGTCGTTTTCTTTGTAGACTCGCTCACTCGAAATCCAGAAAGAGGAAGAGTTGTTCCCTCTCTGTCCATTGTTTCTTGGTCTTTTCTTTCGTAAACGAAATATGAAAACAATAGTTTGAGCAATGATGTCAATCCCGTTTTCGTCGTGTGGTCTCACTGATCATCTGAACTGAACCCATCGGTCCTCTTGGTCACGAAATCCCATCTTTTCCTCGACGAGAGGGGACACAGGTCTTTGTCAGAGATCTATAGTTGACAATCACTTTAGGAAGCGTCATTCCGAGCTTGATCAAAAAAAGGAAAGGGCATTGAGGGCTCGGAAACAAAAAGAGTGTAGGCCGGTCAGGGATAGGAAAGCAATAGTTGAAGCTCCTCCAAATAGGGAAAAGGGAGCCCTTTCTGACAGCCTGACAACCTCCAAAGCGTACGATCCAAGTGTAGGAGGCAACTCTCTCTGAAGAGGTACATGGGGAAAGGAGTGGGGAATCTCTGTGTAAGGGCTGCCATCAATAAAGGATGAGAAGTGGGAACTCCTCTATCCTAAAGATCTGAAGCTCGCAATGTATCAATGGGTTAAAAAAAAGGGTCAGATAGGCTAGTTGATCCTGAGGCATCGTTCATCGGATGCAATCTCAATAGAGAGTTTTTAAATTATTTGGAAGTTGTTAACAATGAGATGCAGGAGCTCCTTCCATTAGGGAAGGAAGCACCAAAAGAATAAATAGTCAAAAGGGAAGGAAGGAACCAACTCAGCAGGGGAAGGGAGCGATTGTTGAGGCATACGACGTGCTTGCTTCCTTGGATTGTTCCACCCGCTGACTTTCTTCTCATAAGAGATCTGGTTGCTTCCCACTACGAGTGGCAAATGTGTGCACCTCTGTCAAAAGCCGTAGCATCGAGCAACAAACCGACGAAAAATATTCCATGAGACTGAAGACTCTGCCTTTTCTTCAGTGGATGAAAACATTTATGAATAAGCATTTGCCATGTCAAGTCAGATAGTCATTCAACAGAGATTGTCTGTTTTGATCACTGTCTTCGAGTATGCCCTTCCACTTCCGGTAGTTAGAAAGATAGCCGATAGTCGGATATATCTTTTCTTCGATCTATGGTCCTCTTCAACGCTGAGAACTTTTGGTTATGTTGGCTAGTCGCCTATCAAATATTCTCCCCCGAAATTGTTCTCGACCTTTTTTCGGCAGTCAGAAGCTGATGCCACCTTTTCCAGAGTCATCAATCGGCAGGCACAATAGAAGGAATCAACATAGGGAGTTAGCTGGGAGTTCGTGGACATCACTTACCTCCGCCACTAGATCTCGAAACCACTCTTTAAAAAAAACATAACCAGTAATTTTTGCTTCACAGAAAGGCTGCAGGTAGGGAGATTTCATGGCTTTTGAGAGCCTATATATTCATCGAAGAAGAAATGAAAAATGATTTTCATTTTATCGAATGATTTTCTATTGCTACTTCCATCATCTTCAGTCCTTCCCTCCTCCCGATAAATATTGAAAGGAATTCACACGTCTACTACCCAAAAGAGAAAAGATTCTGAACGAGATGCTAGAGAGTCAGCCCTTCCATTCTACGCGTGTCAAGTTGAAGAAATGAATGTAGCAAAAGAATGAAGCTGCATTCATTTACGAGATTGTCGTCAAATCAAAGTATCTTGCTAAAGCCATTGTTTACGAGCTTCATACCACTCAAGAGGGTGACACAGCTGAATTATTCTTCCGCTTGGTATCTTCGAGAAGATAGCAAACCATAATATCATATATGCAATTCGACTTTCTCTTTTTGTGTGTTAGTGAAAAGAGGGAGGAAAGTCAAGCTTCGCTAATAATATATCAAAAAAAAGACAGTGGGACCTCGTGGCTCAAGCTGCATTTCACGAAGTTAGACTTTGTCACCATTCGACATAATTTGCCACTCACTCGTTTGTTGGTCTTCTATTCTGTTATCATCAGATTATGCCTTCTTCAATTCCATTCTTTGTCTCTCTAGTTTCAGTCGTCATTGCTGTCCGAACCCAACAATTTCGAGTGCTGTGCCGGGAAAAAGTGATAGGCGCTCTGCAATCACGCATTCGAGCACGTGCCCATCTTTCTTTCTTTTTTCCTCAGAAAGTTCTTCTTTGATCTGCCGCTGTTATAACACCACAATATTCATCCTTTTGGGGTGGAGGCTCTGGAGGGCGAATCGATCATTCGCGATACTTTTAGTTATGCGAGGATAGAATGGACAAAAAGTGATGAAATCTGCGATGGCTACTGAATAACCACCTTTTACTCTGTGGAGAAGAAACCATTTGACCTTTCTATTCGTTCGCCAAATCTTCTTTAGTTCCATCCAAACTCGCTTTTGTCTGAATCTTCGTGGAAGAAGCGGTTCACCATCCCCCCATCCATGGATCTTATAAAATCATGAAACCTGACGACTGCTTGCTCTTTGATCATTGATTCACCGACCACTCGATCGAAGAAGAATCTCTCCAAAATATGCTTTTTGATCAGTGATTCACCAGCCACTACGTTCAGGAATCCCACCTTATTCACCAGCTACTCGTTTGATTGGCACTCCTGTAAGCTCATCCTGCATACAAATTTTGGCGGTACCAAGTCCTGCATCCTACAAGAACATTTCTTCCTTTAAGCCTAAGCGTAAAACGGAAGATTATGAGGCGTTTCCATGACATAATAAAAATGAAAAATTAGATTTTGGAAATGATCGACTCCAATTGATGCTCATTATGACGCTTTGATTGTCGACTCCTATTCCTGGGATAATCGAAAGGAAGGTAATGGAAGAAGAGAGATTTTCGTAAATCTCTCTTCTCTTATACCCAAGGAAATTTTCTTTTTGGCGATGGTCCTCCATCTATTGGTGGAGCTTGTGGATAGAAAAACGGTAGAAGTTTGACCTTCGAAATGAAAGAAATGGGAAAGTATAGGAAATCGACAGCGAGAAAAGAAAAAATCATCGAGTAAAAGCTGTGCCACAAGAAAAGGCGCTTGCTAAGCCCCTCCAGAAAATATTGACTGACTCACAAAACGACTTCACTTCTTTGCTTCTCCTAATGATCTACCTTCTCTATTGTAGAAGAAAGTCGTTCCAGTATACGAAGAAGAGAAAAGAAGGAATTCGACAATCGGGCTTTGATCATATCTCTCGAACAATTTCAGTACATATGGCATGAGATGATTCCACATATCGAGGTCAGAATGTGATTGGGTGTTTTCACGTCTCACTGTAGTGCTCAATTTGTCTTGATTTTTGATTGATGAATGACGAAGGAAAATGGAAGACGTCGACTTTCAACATGACACATCCGTTGCCTTGCGTCGCAGGTCCGTCAGTTTAGTCAAGTAGGCATGGGCATTTCCATCACTCAGGATTAAATCCAGCCAAGGTTCCTCCATGGCTACCTTGTTATGACTTCACCCTAGTCGAAGACCCCCCCCCCCCCATGGTATGCACTAATAAGACCACCAAAAGCCATCTATGGCACTAGTGTTACACAAAAGTCATGGGTGATATGTCAGTCGATGCTTCAGGTGAAACCCATTTCCAGGGTGTGACGGGCAGTGTGTACAGGGCTCGGGTAAATATTCATCGCGGTATGCTGATCCGTGATTACTAGTGATTCCAACTTCATGTTACTGAGTTGTAGAGAACAATCAGAGCTTAGGCAATCTTTCCGGATTAATTTTGCTTTACGGAAAAACCGTCGCTTACCATTGTCATTGCCATCGTAGCACGTGTGTGGCCCAGCCCATGAGGACTATGTGGACTTGACGTCATCCCCACCTTCCTCCAGTATCTCATTGGCAGTCCCTCGTGAGTGAGGCACGCACCGTCTTTCGTCTGTTTCGGAGCGGGGCGTATACGAGAACCACTACGTACCACACCACTGGGCGGCTTGCTTTTTTCGAATGTTGAGTCTTTCTCTACCACCAACTTGACGTCGTCGTAACCAAGCCCGAACAAACCATCATGGTCACTGGTACACGTAAGACGTGTGACGCAACACGACTTTGGTTCGCAAAACACATGAGACGTGCTTCGAAAGGTGCCAGCTCCAAATGGTGAAATTCTTAATGAAAGCACAACTACGTGCTGGCACTCGACGTCGACGTAGGAGAGCTGGCACGTCACTTGGCTCCTCGGCTCACTTTGGTTCCCATTTCTCCGTTGGCACATGTCTCAGCAACACAAAACAAGAGTTTCGCTTGTTATAGGACTTGACCAAATATCTCACGACACGAGCTGACGACAGCCATGCAACACCTGTATGAAAGTAGTATCATCTCATTAAGTACAGGTTTTGTTGTTCATATGTCAAGAGTTGGTAAGGTTTTGCGCATTGTATCTAATTAAACGACATGCTCCACCGCTTGTGCAGGCCCCCGTCAATTCCTTAGAGTTTCGATCGTCGCAATCGTACTCCCCAAGCGGAGTGTTTCACACGTTAGCTGGGCCCCTGATCCGTGTTCTTCGTTCATAGGTACTCCCTAGCTTCACATTTTCGGCTGCAGGTTGGTTTGGACCGGGGCACTGTAATGAAATGATCAAAACCATTTCCCACACATCGCTTGCCTTTACTGATAGAAGTTTGTCACTCTAGGGATTGAAGAATTTGTTATGTTAGGACAAAACCACCCCGCCGGGAAGGGGTTGGTTATTGGTGGGCTTTTGATGACGGGCTATTTGATCATGATCCAATTGATTTAGTTGCTCTTGTTCGGTACCACCTAGTACAAAAGAGAAATATCATAATCTCCTGAGTTTCTCACATGCATATTTTTTTGTGACCCATCATCTGAGCAAGCTGCACTCGTAATGACAGATATGGGCACGATGCCCATCTAGTCGTTCTAGCTGCACAGTAAGTGCAGCAGGGGAGGAGGCTTCAGAAAGAAAGTTAAAAAAAGGCATTTGAATCCAAACCAGTGAATGGCCCACCAGTAGCGGTTGCTCCAGTGCCAGATGATTCGTATCCAAAACTAGTTTATGCCGCAGCATCTCGAGATCAGGGCCTACCTATAGGAGAGAAGGTAACAGACGACATAGGGTTGGAGAGGGGCAGCCCTATTCTGACCTCCATAGTAATATGTTATAAAGCACGTAGTATTCCTTCCTGTTCAAAAGCCGGAATAATGAGTCAATTCTATAGCCGAACACGAGGCAAAGATCATTTCAACGCCAGTATACGAAAAGCAGAGTAACTTCTTGTTTCTAGTATATATCCCGCATTGATGAGGTGGGATCGGGCACAATGGGATTGGGCTCGAGCGGTACCATTCATTGTCCTTACTAAACTAGCCAACACCTTCGTTTGCTGCTTTAGTAATGGTATAGGTAATGGGGGGATTGAAGCTCACCTTCGCTCATTTTTCTCTCAGGGCACTCCATCAATCCCTGGATGTCGAGCAATGAACATTCCATTCTTTATCTCGGGGTTGATTATCAATCGATATAGCGCATCCACTTCTTGTAGGAAACGTGAGTAAATTCTTCCGCGTCTCGATCAACCTTGCCTTTTGGCCTCCATGCTTGCACGATAGATCTTTGCAGGGATGAGTTGGCGGTTTTCTTTGGCTGCGTGGTCCCGCGGAGGGCACGAGTTTTACTTCTTCTTAGGTTCCTTCTCGTTGTACGAGTGAGAGGAACCACCTTCTCCGTGATATAGCCTTGCGGAGTAGGCAGTAATTGCTTCCCCTTGTTGAAGTGGGGACTTTGGTCTACTTTGTTTGCAAGATCAGGAGTCCCAATCGAAACTAGTTTAGAGTCCAATGTTGGTGAAGAAGAGGGTTTCAAACTAGTTTGGTCCACCGACTTCTTTGTCTGGATTATTGCCATTCGAGCCTCCTTGGAGATTGACCCTTTGGAGACTTTACGGCATCCCCGTAGGGAAGTAGGGCTCTTAGAGCTTGAAGAAAGAAATTTTTTGTACCTTTTCTGGTCAATGTAGACACTAAAAATAAATAAATAAATAAATAATATATATATATATATATATATATACGTACTGCGGAAACCACCGCGGGAGAGCTCCCGCGGGATGCAACCCGCGGGAGAGCTCCTGCGGGTTGCAACCCGCTGGAGGCTCCCGTGGCGGGTTGCACCCGCGGGAGCGATCCCGCGGGTGCCTACCCGCGGGAGCGATCCCACGGGTTGCCACCCGCAGGAGCGATCCCACGGGTTGTTTTCCGTATTCTTCCGTTTCTGTTTATATTGCTGATATTTCGTGATCCGATATTTTAGGAGGGAATCGATCCGAATTTCAAGCCTTCTTAATCTATAAATTACAAGAGTGGATTCGAGATAGGGGATCTTTTTTGGCGCAGAGTTGGAGAGTTCAGAAGACCAAGAGCGGGTTTTCTTGAGAGATTCAGAGAAAGAAGCAGATCTTCTTCTTCCAGTTGGACGGTCAACGGAGGCATTAACAAGGCTCCATCGCCACCCGAACCCACACATAAAAAAGGAAATTCATTAATATTCCCGTTCTTGTTCTTAAAATTTGTAATCCAATTTTTCATTGTAATTCAGAAATTTTATAATGGAAGGGAAGATGCAATTTTCTGGCAAACAAGAATTGGCAACCACAGTGGGAGCCTCTCTGTTCACTGCAGAGAATGTTGTGGCGCAATCCGACTTGGTACCCATCGGATATGTTGTTGAAACGCTGATCGTAGAAGTCGATCAGCAAAAATACGAGGAATTTCTCTCTTCCTCTGATTCGGAGCCCAGGCGTCATCGCCGGGCTATGATGATGAAGAAAGGTGAGGCGTCATCGCCTATTAAAACTTACGAGGCATCATCGCCCGTTAAAACTGACAAGATGTCATCGTCTGTCAGAAAATATGTGGCGTCATCGCCTACTCCTAAGTTGAACCAAACTCTCACCCGCTCTCAGAAGAGAAACCTAAGGCGTAAAGCCCAACGGGCCCACCTCAACAGTACTTCTGAAAAATTACAGTCAGAAAATCCAACCCAGGAAACAATCCTGACACATGCAACATCAGGAAGGAAAAATTCCAAGAATGGAAATCCGCAGGCGGAACTGCGGGTTGCACCGCACGGGGGCAACCCCGCGGTTGCAACTGCCGGTGCAAACCCGAGGTTTGCCCCCCGCGGCACCCGCAGTTCCAACCGCGGGTTGCACCCCGCGGGTGCAAACCCGCACCCGCGGTTGCAACCGCGGGTGCAAACCCGCGGTTCCAATCGCGGGTTGCACCCCGGGGGTGCAACCCCGCGGCATCCGCGGTTCCAACCACGGGCCGCACACCGCGGACCATGGAGGATGCCTCCGCATAGCTAGTTAGCAGGCTGAGGTCTCGTTCGTTAACGAGAACAGCCATGCACCACCACCCATAGAATCAAGAAAGAGCTCTCAGTCTGTGAATCCTTACTATGTCTGGACCTGGTAAGTCTTCCCGTGTTGAGTCAAATTAAGCCACAAGCTCCACTCCTGGTGGTGCCCTTCTGTCAATTCCTTTAAGTTTCAGCCTTGCGACTATACTCCCCCCGGAACACTAGAACTTTGATTTCTTATAAGATGCCAGCAGAGTCCTAAAAGCAACACCCGCCGATCCTAGGTCGGCATCATTTATGGTTGAGACTAGATGGTATCTAATCGTCCTCGAGCCCCCAACTTATATTCTTGATTAATGAAAACATCCTACGCAAATGCTTTCGTAGTTGTTCATCTTTCATAAATCCTAGAATTTCACCTCTGATTATGAAATATGAATGCCCCCGACTGTCCCTCTTAATATTACTCAGATCCCGAAAGGCCAATAGAATATGACCGAAATCCTGTGATGTTATCCAATGCTAATGTATACAGAGCGTAGGCTTGCTTTGAGCACTCTAATTTCTTCAAAGTAACGGCACCAGAGGCAGGACCTGGCCAGTTAAGGCCAGGAACACATCACAGGTAGAAGGGACAGGATGGCCGAAGCACATCGGAAGGCGGACCGGCTGGCCCAGCCCAAAGTCCAACTACGAGCTTTTTAACTACAACAACTTAAATATAGCTATTGGAGCTAGAATTACCGCAGTTGCTGGCACCAGACTTGCCCTCCAATTGATCCTTGTTAAGGGATTTAGATTGTACACATTCCAATTACCAGACTCGTAAGAGCCCGGTATTGTTATTTATTGTCACTACCTCCCTGTGTCAAGATTGGGTAATTTGCACGTTTGCTACCTTCCTTGGATGTGATAGTCATTTCTCAGGCTCCCTCTCCGGAATCAAACCCTAATTCTCCATCCCCCGTCACCACCATGGTAGGCCTCTATCCTACCATTGAAAGTTGATAGGGCAGAAATTTGAATGATGCGTCGACGGCACGAGGGCCGTGTGATCCGTTGAGTTATCATGAATCATAAGAACAGTGGGCAGAGCCCGCATCGGCCTTTTATCTAATAAATGCATCCCTTGTGGAAGTCGGGTTTTGTTGCACGTATTACCTGTAGAATTACTACGGTTATCCGAGTAGCACGTACAATCAAACAAACTATAACTGATTTAATGAGCCATTCACAGTTTCACAGTATGAGTTTGTTCATACTTCATGCATGGCTTAATCTTTGAGATAAGCATATGACTACTGGCAGGATCAACAAGGTAGCACACCCTCGACGACGTCCGCGCTGCCGGGGTGCCCTCCAGAGCATGGGAGGATGGGCCACCAGCAGGCAGGGCATTGTTCATTCGTAGGTAGCCAAATCACAACCGAGTAGAGGATCGGGGGGCAGCAGACGCCCAGCCCTCTTCAAATCCACAACACCTGAGAGCCCTGGAGAGTCCTCGACAGCCCATCGGAGCGGAGGCCGCGTACGACCGCCGTTCGGTGGCTGTCGCAGACCCCCATGTTTGCCTTCCCCGCCGCATCAAGCGTACGGAGGAGAGCGGTCAGGAGAATCCAATGACATTGGTTGCCAAAGGAATCTGGTTTACTACACAGGCAACGGGGCAATGCACCAAGGCGGACGCTGCCGCTGGTGCGAACCAGTGAAGGGACAGCAGCGCCGGCAGTCGGCTACACAGAGGCAGGGGGCCACTGGATGCTGAACCAAAACCACTTACATGCCGACATGGAAGGTGCCTGGCGAGGCCCGAATGCTCGTGGCGGCAGTGCCCAAGCAGATTGCTCGAGCAGCAACTCACAACGGGATATCGGTGCGCACGCAACGTAGCTCCGTCAAGCACGGGAAATCCGAGGGAGCTAGCTAGACCCAGGGGTCTGGCCTCCCTAGGCCACCTCATAGGCTGTGCCCTAAAAAGAGCCAAGAAAAAGGGGCCAAACCGGCCTCCTGAGCATTGAAAGCCAAGCAAGCTAAAATATGGGCCGGAACATGTAAAGCTGAAAAATAGGCCGAAACGACCTCCCGAGTAAAATAGGCCAAAACCCCATGGGCTGAACCGGCCTCCCGAACACGTAAAAACCAAAAAAAATGACCAAAATAGGCCGAAACGACCTCCCGAGCAACTAAAAGCCAACAAAAACGAGAAAAATGGGCCAAACCAGCCTTCTGAGCACCATAAAGCTGACAAAATTGAGGAAAACGGGCCAAACCAGCCTGGCCGGGCCTCCGCCGGACATGGTTGGATCTCCGACGACTGTCGGCAGGTCAGAACCGGCCTCTCGCGCACCTTAAGGCCAAAAAAAAGAGCAAAACGGGCCAAACCGGCCTGCCCGGGCCTCCGCCGGATGTGGCTAGAACTCCAGCAATGGCCGGCAGCGTTGCCGGCTGGACAACCTCCCACCGGGGCACACCGCGTGGCAGGGTGGGCCGCCCACTCAAGCCAAAGGGTCCTGCTCCACACACTCCATTGCCTGCCCCTGCCATGCCCAGGCGGTGCTGGAACTCCGACGATGGTTGGCGGGGCGGAACCGGCCTCCGAGCACCTTAAAGCCGATAAAAACGAGCAAAACGGGCCAAACCAGCCTACCCGGGCTTCCGCCGGACATGGCCGGAACTTCGGTGATGGCCGGCGGTGCCGCTGGCGGGACACCACCTCCTGGGGCACACCGCGTAGCGAGATGGGCCGCCCACCCGAGCCAATGGAGTGTGCACGTGCCATGCCCAGACAGTGCCATGGCCTGCCCATGCCATGCCCAGACGGTGCCATGGCCTGCCCCTGCCATGCCCAGACGATGCCATGGCTCCTGTTTGCTTGCCCTCCCTACTGCCTTATAACAGGTTTTAACCTTAATTAGTCCCCTACAGTCCCAAGTGTCCCTGCTAGCTCTTTTTTCAAAAGAGGTTGGACAATCTCAGAGTGGAAAAAGTGGCTATTCCTGAGGATGGACCCTAAAGACCTTAGCACTTTGGGCACACAGAGGGGGGGGGGGGTGTTCCGCCCATACGATGCGGCCATTTTCCCTCAAAATTGTTGTTCTGGCCATGCCACTCAACCTGAGCAGCCATGGCACTCGGCCAGTCCGTCCACCTAAACTTGCACGACAAGGTGCACGGGCAGCCCCGGCCGTGCCATCCGTCCTGAACCGGACCATCCGTCTGCCCGAACCCGCACGGCAAGGTGCGCGGGCTGTCCCGGCCATACCATTCGACCCCGAACCGCACCGTCCGTCTGCCCGAGCTCTCACAACACGGTGTGCGGGCAACCCCGGTCCTGCCATCCGGTCGGAACCAGACCATCCATCCGCCCGAACCTGCATAGCGCGGTGCGCGGGCAGCCTCGGCCATGCCATATGCCCTGAATCAGACTGTCCGTCCGCCCGAACCAGACCGTCCGTCACGGCCCGGTGAGTGGGCATTCCCGGCCGAGCAATCCACCCTGAACCGAACAGTCCATCTGTAATCAGTCCGTCAGTCCGCCCGAAGGCACGGTGCGCGGGCAATCCAAATCACCCCGAATCGGACCGAACGTATGCTCGTATCCGCACAGCACTCTGCGCAGGCAGCCCCGTCCGTGCCATCTGCCCCGAACCAGACCGAGCGTACGGCCGAACCCCCAAAGCACGGCGCCGTATGTGTCCGTCCACCACTCGCCACATCCGTTCCCGGCAAAGCATGGGGGCCAATCTCCCCATCCGCACCTGCCACCACCCCTGCTTGAAGAGTGGCTCAGGGTGCGTGGAGCGATGTGAGGCATGATGCCCAGGCAGGCCTGCCCTCGGGCGGATAGCCTCAGGAGCAACTTGTGTTCAAAGACTCAATGGTTCACAGCATTCTGCAATTCACACCAAGTATCACATTTCGCTACATTCTTCATCAATGCGAGAGCTAAGATATCCGTTGCCAAGAGTCATAAAAGTTTGAATTGTATGGAAGGATCGCACCACATGCCAGAACCGGCTTGCAGCGCCCACCCCGACTGTGAATGTTGCTTGGCGCCCACAACATAGGGTATTGTTCCTGCACTGTCCGTGCCATCCTCCCCGAACTGGACCGTCTGTCCGTCAGAACCAGCATGACATGGTTCGCAGGCATGGCTATCCGCCCCAAACCGAACCATCTGTATGCCTAAACTTGCACGGCACGGTGCGTGGGAATGGCCATCCGCCTTGAACCGAACTGTCCCGCCGCCCAAACGAGCATGGCATGGTGCGCGGCCCGTTACGGCCGCTCCGAACCGGTCCGTATGACAGTCCAAACCCGGAAGGCACGGTGCGCGGGCTGTCCCGACTGCCCCAAACCAGACCATTCATTTGCCCAAACCCGCACGACACGGTGTGTGGGTGGTTCCTTCCATGCCATCTGTCCCGAACCGAGCCTTCCGTCCTCTAGTACACGCATGGCATGGTGCATGGGCATGGTCATCCGCCCCGACCGAACCGTCCGTATGCCCGAACCTGATCGGCACGGTGTGTGGGCATGGCTATCCGCCCCGAACCGCCCGTCCGCCCGAATGCACATGGCACGGTGCGCTGGTAGTCCCGACCGCCCCAAACTTGTCTGTCCGTCTGCACAAACCTGCAAGGCACGGTGCGCGGGCAGTCCTGGCTACCCTGAACCAGTCCGTCTATACGCCTGAACCTACACGGCACGAAGCACAGGTAGTCCCGGTTGCCCTGAACAGGCCCGTCGCGCACGACACGATGCATGGGAAGTCCTGGCTGCCCGAACCGGTCCGTCTATCTGCCTGAACACGCAAGGCACGGTGCGCGGGCAGTCCTGACCACCCCGAATCGGGCCATCCATCCATCGGAACCCGCATGGCATGGTGTGGAATGGCCATCCGCCCCAAACCGAACCGTCCGTATGGCCGAACCTGCATGGCACGGTGCACGGGCATGGCCATCCGCTCCAAACCGAACTATCCATGCACGTGAATGTGCACGGCATGGTGCGCGGGCAGTCCCGGACGCCCCGAACCGGTCCGTCTGACCGCCCGAACCCGAACGACACAGTGCGTGGGCAGTCCCGCCCGCTCCAAACTAGACCGTTCGTCCGCCCGAACTCGCACAGCAAGGTGTACGGGCAATTCCTTCCATGCAATCAGCCTCGAACCGAGCCGTCTGTCTGCCGGTACTCACACGGCATGGTGCGCGGGCATGGCCATCCGCCCAGAACCAAACCGTCCGTACTCCCGACCCTGCTCAGCACGGTGCATGGGCATGGCCATCCGCCCCGAACCGAACCGTCCGTCCACCCCAACGCACACGGCACGGTGTGCGGGCAGTCCCGGCCGCCCCGAACCGGTCCGTCCATCTACACGAACCCGCAAGGGACGGTGCGCAGGTAGTCCTGGCTGCCCCGAACCGATCCGTCTGTACGCCCGACCCTGCACGGCACAGTGCACAGGTAGTCCCGGCTGCCCCAAATAGGCTCGTCCGTCTGCCCAAATGCGCACTGCACGGTGTGCGGGAAGTCTCAGCTGCCCAAACCGATCCGTCTGTCTGCCCAAACACGCAAGGCACGGTGCGTGGGCAGTCCCGACCACCCTGAACCGGACCGTCCGTCCGCCTGAACCCGCATGGCACGGTACACGGGCAATCCCCGTCTGTCCACTACTCGCCGCATTCATTCCCGGCTGGTGGCCTGAACTTCGGCCCGCCACGTCGCAAGGCATGGGGAGCCAATCTCCGCATCCGCACCCACCACCGCCCCTGCTCGAAGGGTGGCTTAGGGTGCATGGAGCGACGTGAGGCATGATGCCCAGGCAGGCGTGCCCTCGGCCGGATAGCTTTGGGAGCAACTTGTATTCAAAGACACGATAGTTCACGGGATTCTGCAATTCACACCAAGCATCACATTTCGCTATGTTATTCATCGATGCGAGAGCCAAGATATCCGTCGCTGAGAGTCATAAAAGTTCGACTTGTATGGAAGAATCGCACCGCATGCCAAAACCAGCTTGCGGCGCTCTCCCCGACAGTGAATGTTCCTTGGCACCCACCGCGCCGGGTATTGTTCCCGCCACCCGTCCCGCAACCAGACAGGACGAGGGTGGCCATGGTGCCCCGAGGTGGCAGGGTCAGGTGGGCAAATGCCGCCGTCCCTCCGCCCCTGCAGGAGCATTGACTGGTTCGCGATTGTCCGTTCGGGCCTCGACAAGGTCACCTACGGATACCTTGCTATGACTTCTCCTTCCTCTAAATGATAAGGTTCCGTGGAATTCTTGCAATGTCGTGGGTGGTGAACCGTCCCCGTCACCATGATCCGAACATTTCACCAGACCATTCAATCTGTAGGAGCGACAGGCAGTGTGTACAAAGGGCAGGGACATAGTCAACGCGAGTTGATGACTCGCGATTACTAGGAATTCCTTGCTGAAGACCAACAATTGCAATGATCTATCCCCATCATGATGAATTTTTGAAGATTACCCGGGCCTGTCGGCCAAGGTTATAGACTCGTTGAATACATCAATGTAGCAAGCGTGCAGCCTAGAACATCTAAGGGCATCACAGACCTATTATTGCCTCAAACTTCCATGGCCTAAGTGGCCATAGTCGCTCTAAGAAGCTGGCCGCGGAGGATGCCTCCATGTAGATAGTTAGCAGGCTGAGGTCTCGTTCACTAACGGAATTAACCAGACAAATTACTCCACCAACAAAGAATGGCCATGCTCCACAACCCATAGAATCAAGAAAGAGCTCTCAGTCTGTCAATCCTTACTATGTCTGGACCTGGTAAGTTTCCCCGTGTTGAGCCAAATTAAGCCGCAGGTTCTACTCCTGGTGGTGCCCTTCCATCAATTCCTTTAAGTTTCTGCCTTGCGACTATACTCCCCCCGGAACCCAAAAACTTTGATTTCTTATAAGGTGCCAGCAGAGTCCTAAAAGCAGCATCTGTCGATCCTGGTCGGCATCATTTATGGTTGAGACTAGGACGATATCTGATCATCTTCGAGCCCCCAACTTTCGTTCTTGATTAATGAAAACATCCATGGAAAATTCTTTCGCAGTTGTTCGTCTTTCATAAATCCAAGAATTTCACCTCTGACTATGAAATACGAATGCCCACGACCGTCCCTCTTAATCATTACTCCGATCCTGAAGGCCAACAAAATAGGAACAAAATCCTGTGATGTTTTCCCATGCTAATGTATACAGAGCGTAGGCTTGCTTTGACCACTATAATTTCTTCATAGTAACGGCGCCGGAGGCACGACCCAAACAGTTAAATCCGAGAGAGCCAGCTAGACCCGCCGAGCAACTAGCTCCGTCAAGCACGGGAAATCCGAGAGAGCCAGCTAGACCCGGGCGTCTAGCCCCCCTAGGTTACCCCGCAGGCTCCGCTGCAAAAATAGCAAAGAAACAGAGGCCAAACCGGCCTCCTGAGCACATAAAAACCAATAAAAACGACCAAATCAGGCCGAAACGGCCTCCCGAGCACGTAAAAGCCAACAAAATTGAGAAAAATGGGCCAAACCAGCCTCCCAAGCGCCATAAAGCCGACAAAATCGAGCAATACGGGCCATACCAGAATGCCCGGGCCTCAGCTGGACATGGCCAGAACTCTGGCGACGGCCGGCAGGGCGGAACCGGCCTCCCGAGCACCTTAAGGCCAGCAAAAACAAGCAAAACGGGCCAAACCAGCCTGCTCAGGCCTCTGCCGGACATGGCCAAAACTCCGGCGATGGCCAGCAGTGCCGCCAGCCGGACAGCCGCCCCCCAGGGTGCACTGCGTGGCAGCGTGGGCCGCCTACTCCAGCCAAAGGGTCCTGCTCCACACACTCCATGGCCTGCCCCTGCCATGCCCAGGTGGTGCGTAAACTCCGGCGATGGCCGACAGGGCGGAACCGGCCTCCGGAGCACCTTAAAGCCCACAAAAACGAGCAAAACGGGCCAAACCAGCTTACTTGGCGGCTGCCGGACATGGCCGGAACTCCGACGATGGCCGGCGCTGCCGTCGGCAGGACAGCCGCCCCCAGGGTACACCATGTTGCGGGGTGGGCCGCCCACCCGAGCCAAAGGGGCCTACCCTTGCCATGCCCAGACAGTGCCATGGCCTGCCCATGTCATGCCCAGACGGTGCCATGGCCTGCCCCTGCCATGCCCAAACGATGCCATGCTATGCCCAGACGATGCCATGGCTCCTGTCTGCTTTCCCCCCTA
Organism: Dracaena cambodiana; assembly: GCA_036321105.1. NCBI lineage: Eukaryota > Viridiplantae > Streptophyta > Magnoliopsida > Asparagales > Asparagaceae > Dracaena > Dracaena cambodiana. The sequence goes on from JAYEPQ010000017.1 coordinate 13,858,511, forward strand.
CTACCTTATAACAAGTTTTAACCTTAATTAGTCCCCTATAGACCCAAGTGTCTCTGTTGTGCCAGTCTGCAGACCTTAATTAGTCCCCTACGAAGACTATCTTCAACCTCCTCATGAGTAAGAATATGCTAAAGCTGCCGGAATCTAAACGTCCAGAAGAAGCAGGGAAAGTTAATGATCCTAATTACTGTGTCTACCATAGGATCATTAACCACCCTACCAAAAACTGTTACATCCTTAAGGATAAAATTCAAGCCTTAGTGTATGCTAATGTTATCAAGCTCCAAGAGTACCAGAAGAAGGTGACCGCGAACATGGTGCCTGTCAGGTTCGGCAAAGCGCCCAACTGGATAGAGTCAACAGTTCAAGATGGAGTGCAACCCATTCCTTAAGGCACGATGCAGGTCGTAAATTTTGATCCGCACCAACAACAGAAGAAAGGACTGTTCCCCTTTGAAACTGATAGGGGGAGATATTGAGGGTGCATCCAGATCTCCTAAGTAATGAACAATGGACTTCTGGTTCATCTGGAAGGAGGCGAAGAGGGAAAAGTCTTTACCACCAATGTCGTCTCCGTGATTCCCGAAGATAACGGAGTCATTCTTGCTTTGACCTATTCGGAAGAGGAAATCAGAAATTCTTTGGTGGCTGACACGGATCCTCCTCCAGCGGGAACCCGTTCAGGAAAAGATTACTTGAAAAACTACAGCCAGGCAACGGATTCCCAACCACCTCCAGAGAAAGTCAAACAAAAAGAGTTTAAGTTTGATAAAGTTCTGAACAAGAAGGGAAAAGAGCCCGCGTAGGGCTCGCGGAAGTCATTCCAGTTCGACATTATAACACAGTTGGCCAATATTCCGGCAAGGATACCTTGTACGAGCTCCTGAAACTCTCTAAATCTATTAGAGAAGCTCAAAAAGTTTCGGAGGTATTCTTGGTACAAATACCGGAGATGACTGAGGAAGAAGGATCTCTTTGCGCGACATGTCACCACGTCTCTGGTAAAAATGTCCCTTACATCACATTCTTTCCGGAAGACATGCAAGTCAGGAGCAATAAACAACACCGCCCTCTGTATTACAAGGGATACATAGGATCTACATAGATCGAGCACATTCACGCGGACACATCATACAATCTGCTATAGGGGAGACCTTGGATCCATAGCAATCTCATTGTGCCCTCCACGTTTCACCAATGCATGAAGTATGTCGACAAAGACGGAAACGTAAGAACGCTGATCACAGAAAACAACCCATTAAAGGAGTTGAAAACTACTTTCCTGACGTGTTGCTATATCAAGATGTGTTCGGTGTTTCAGATCAGCCTGTTCCAGATGACTCCGATAGCGGCGAGGAAGCTGATACAGAATCAGGATCCGAAGATTCAGAATTCGAGGATGTAATTTGGGACGGTGAGCCCATTGTGATAAGCCTTGAAGGCCTTGATGTAAATAACACCGTCCAACCCGATGGTGAATAGGTGATAAATGAAAATTTTGAGTTTTCTTATTCTTCTGGTGTTGATTCTGAGCCCTCAAGTACTAGCACAAATGCATTCAGCGATTGTGTGAATGAGATGTATTCTTTGACTTCCTTCCAAGCACCTATTCGATCATCCTTGCATGAATTAAGTCATGACGTTGAAAATGCTAACTGGGTCGTTTTTGAGGTGCCTCCTAAAAACGGAACCCAGAAAGCTATAGTATTTGGAAGGGCAAGTTACAAAAACAAAAAGAAATGCTTAGATTCTGAAGATGAAAGGGAAAACCCGAGTTCTTCCATTACGATGAAAATTCTCGTAGATTAATAAAGAGGATGGGATATAATTTGGCCGAAGGCAGGGGGTTGAACTTCGGAAGAGAAAGAATGACAATCCTTCAACCTTTTGTCCTAGAAAGGAAAATGCCAGATTATTACCAAAAAAATAGTAGGGAGTTGGGATACGTCACCACTCCTGAAGGTTCCTCAAGTGAGAAAACCGAAGAAAGACGATAAAGGTATTGGCATGATTTTTCGTGAAGTGTCCGCAAACATGGTTTCCGCGACCCAAGAAGACGAAGACTTAGAGGAAGCCTCGCTGATAAAAGACGACCCCTGGGCCAAGCATCTTAATGTGAAATGGGAGATTCAGTTTGAATAGCACGAACCTCCAACTGAATACAAAGTGATCCAAATTAATATGGTGGATGAAAAGAATCCCAAACCCATATTCATAAGTGAGAACCTATCCTCGGAAGAAAGGGAGGAGTTGATATCTCTCATTCGCAAATACATTGATATTTTCGCCTGAAGTTATGAGAAAATGCCAGAATTAGATCCAAGTGTGGCAGTTAACAAATTAAACATCCGGCCAGAGGCTAAACCAGTAAAACAACAGTAATGAATATTCCGCCCAGAGATTATGGAAGCTATAGAAGCTGAAATCAAGAAGTTGATTGAATCAGGCTTTATTTGCGAAGAACAACACCCTAATTGGGTCGCGAATATAGTTCTCGTAATCAAGAAAAATCGAAAGATCCGAATATGCATGACTTTAGGGACTGAATGAGGCCTGCCCTAAGGACGAATTCCCGCTACCCATCACAGATGCTATGATAGATATCACTTGCGGGTATGAGCGTATGACGTTCATGGATGGGTTATTGAGATATAATCAAATAAAGATGTACTCTGATGATGAGAAGCATACGTCCTTCAGGATGCCACTCAGGGTTTACTGCTATAAAGTCATGCCCTTTGGCCTAAAGAATGCGGGTGCCACGTATCAATGCGCCATGAACGTAAAATTCCAAGAGCACCTCCGGAAGACAGCGGAATGTTACGTGGATGACCTAGCGATTAAGAGCAGAAGCAAAGACGATCACTTGAAGGACTTGAAGGCAGTATTCGACCTCATGAGAAAATACCAGCTCAAGATGAATCCAACTATGTCTTTCCTGGGGGTTTCTAGTGGAAAATTCCTCGGTTTTGTCGTAACGTCAAAAGGAATACATCTTGATTCAGATAAGGTCAAGGCTATCAAAGACATGCCACCTCCCCGTAACCTCAGAGTTAAGGGGATTGCAAGGTAGGCTGGGGTACATCCGCAGGTTCATATCAAATTTGTTTGGTAAATGTCAACCTTTCACCAGATTAATGAGGAAAGGAGTGTCATTTGTTTGGGATGACACGTGCAAAAAGGCTTTTGAAGAGATCATGTGCCTTATATAGATAGTTTGGTGACCGTGATCTTCAGTTTAGAAAAGATAAAACTGAAATCTTTGGTCAAGATTTTCAGTTCAGATCTCAACAGAATTTATAACTGTTGCTTGAGACGTTTGGATATCACAGCCCGGAGATCTCGTCATTAATGAAAATGTATAACGCTTGGGATTCCACGCCCGACAACTTCATCCCATGGCTCGCAGAAGTCTCTACAAATTCTGAAAGAGTCTACAGTCTATTCCGCAAACTTCCAGATGAAACATCGCGAGCCAAAATTCCGGAATTAGGGTCGCGAATTAAGTATGGATTGGGTTAATCCGTAAACCTCTAGACATCACATGTCTTATGAAAGTTGCATAACAGATACACAGATACCAGAGTTTTACAGTGATTCGTAAATTTCAGACAAAAGATGGCAAGTTCATTACAAATATTTGAAGAACAACTGCAAAGCCATGCCTTAGAAGACTAAAATCAGGTTCTCTATAAATGACAGGGGAACTATTACAAAAAAAAAGAGAGCAGAGAATCAAAACAGATGTATACAAGCTTTTACAGTTCAATGATTCAAGAGGGCTTTCATTTTCTCCTTTGCATCATCAATATCTTGTTGGAGGGTCTCATAAGCTTGGACCGTAGCTTGACGACGTAATTTCTCATCACTAGCAACAATATTCTGCACTGCAGCAGTCTCCAGCATATCCAATTCAGCTTGTATCGCCTGGAGATCTCTGGTTATATTATCCCGCTAGAGTGATAAGTTGGCGAGATTCCTCATTGACTCATCATGCTACTTGGTGATTTTGGCCAAGAAAGCTTGAGCTTTGGCAATAGTCTCTTGAGTCCTAGCGATAGCCTGGTGATGTGATAATTTAACTTCAAGCGCATAGTATCGGTGTAGCGCTGTACAGGTCGTCCCACAGGGATCTAAATTATTTTTGTGTTCCTTACTCTTTCCTTAGTCTAACGGACTAACCAAAGATTCTAGTTTGAATTTGAGTTAATCTAAATAGTCTAGGATCTAGAATCAACTAATTTCCAACCATATTCTTACTTCTATTATCTTCTCCTATCATAAAAATTTGATCTTTTTAGTTTAATTTTTATTTAAAGTGTCCTAAGCATGAGCTATCAAGTGGTGTATAAGCATAACTCATCAAAAATACTACTTTTCATAAAAACAAACTAAATCTTTGGATAATTCAATGAAAAAGATAAAATCAACAACCCCAAACCCTAATTAAGCATAGGCTATCAAGAAACCTAATTCAAGTATAACCTATCAAAGTCTTAATCTTCGAGCTCTTGTATTTTATTTTTTTTATAGAAAAATCATGTCTTCATTAATTTATTTAAGAAGAAAATAATAGAGAGCAATTACATTGTGGATTCTAGCTTCATCTACATCCTAGAGCTAAACTAAATTAGCTACACATGATTCTAATAAGCAAAATTAAATTTTTATTCATGAAAGCAATTAAATCTAATCTAGAAAGCAAATAAATCTAAACTAGGAAGCAATTAACTCTATCTAGAAAGCATAAAGATTAGAAAATAATGACTTGCCTGGAGCACGATATTGTAGCCGCCACCCCTTCAGCAAAATCCTTATTTTATTAATAAAAAGTATATCTAAAATTATATCTAAAAAGCTCTCCCTATTTACAAGGATTTATGGGGTATTTATAATCCAAATACAATCTTACTTCTACTCAAACTCAATACAAATGATATGATCCTCATCCAATTCAATCTAATCTCAAGATATATAATTTTAATTTAATCCATATGTATTAGAAACCAATGGTTGAGATTAGATGGCATAAAATACTAATTTTGGGGTCCAAAATCTGAAATTAAGTTCAACAAACCCGTAGCCCGTTGGATCGGATTTTTCACTCTGCAGCGCTTCAGTAAAATGGTCATAACTTTTGCATACGAACTCAGATTAAGCTGGTCTTGGACTTGTTTCAAGTTCAAGCTTTATCTTCACCAAAAATACTCTTGACGTTGCTGCTGCTGCACTTGAGTGTTGGTTTTCACCTTGGTTAACTTTCTTTGCTCATATTCTTGATAAATTTGCATCTTCTTTTTCTTTTACTTACGAAATTTTCGTTATCTATAAAAACACACTAAATATCCTGAGTAGCAATTATTTATATACAAAAATAGATAAAATATGGGAGGAAATGCATAATATGATACTTATCACACCCCACACCTATCTTTTGCTAGTTCTCAAGCAAAATCTAAACCTAAAAAGAAAAATAAAAATCCTAACTCACTTTCGCAGGAATCGCGATTGCACTTAGCACGTGCAACAAAGTTTTAAACCCCTAGGTTATCTTAGTGGATGAGTTGTGTCTCGTGAGGGTTTGCAGTAAATATACTCACAAAATTCATTAAGAAAATAGATTAAGGAATAAAAAAAAATAAGGTTAACTAAAAAATAAGAAAAGTAAAAATTTTATACAAAAGAAAGAAAAATATGTTTTTATAATATTTTCATCAATTAATCTCACTAATATACAAACTTAAGAACATATTTAGATTATCAATTTTCAAATCCAGTATTATATCAGATACACTTATCATTTTAATCAAAAATTTAAATCCTATCTTTCAATACCTACTAATAGATAATCTATTGGCTCCTATACAACTACGTGCACGTGTGATAGTCTACTTCGATTTTGGACTCCAACTCTAACTCCTGATTCATCTCCTCTCTCATAACAAATTTTTTTCTTTTTTTTTGCTTTCATTTCTTTTCTTTTTTTAGAATATTTCACCTTTCATGCGAATATTCAAGCTTGCTTAGGCGCAACATACCTGATTACTCGGTTCATACACTTTTTTTCATTTTTTAGAATATTTTATCTTTCATGCGAATATTTATGCTTACTTAGGCGCAAGTACACGATTACTCAGATCATACTTTTTTTTCACTCTTGAGACTATTGCCTTAATACCAGGCGCACCCCATTATTTTATCACTCTCGAGCCTATTACCTTAATACCAGGCTCACCCCATTATTTTATTCTCTCTTTTTTTTCTTTTTTTTCTTTTTTTTTGTTTAGAGAGAGAAGACTTACTCAATCGTTATCATTTTTGTCCTTAACCTAATAAACTATTATGAAGAGAAAAATAGATGTATACTTGCCTCAAAACTTCTATTGGCGGTATTTATTTTTTTGAATTTTAATCTTTTTTATAAAATTCAAAGTGTACCATCCAATTTACTCTCCTATCCAATTTCAAATCTAAATTTGTTCCTTTATCTGTAATTAGGTTGATCTATTGATAAAAATACATAAAATGTTTTTCAATTTTTTTCGGTATTTAATTTTTTTATTTAGTTAGGGTTAGGGTTAGGATGACATGATGTATAGCACGGCATGGTGCGCGGGCATCAACATTAAAGATTAATCTTTATGCTCTCTATCTAGAAAGCATAAAGATTAGAAAACAATGCTTGCCTCTGGAGCACGGTATTGTAGCCGCCACCCCTTCAGCAAAACCCTTATTTTATTAATAAAAAGTATATCTAAAATTATATCTAAAAAGCTCTCCCTATTTACAAGGATTTATGGGGTATTTATAATCCAAATACAATCCTACTTCTACTCAAACTCAATACAAATAATATGATCCTCATCCAATTCAATCTAATCTCAAGATATATAATTTTAATTCAATCCATATGTATTAGAAACCAATGGTTGAGATTAGATGGCATAAAATACTAATTTTGGGGTCCAAAATCTGAAATTAAGTTCAACAAACCCGTAGCCCGCTAGATCGGATTTTTCACTCTGCAGCGCTTCAGTAAAATGGTCATAACTTTTGCATACGAACTCAGATTAAGCTGGTCTTGGACTTGTTTCAAGTTCAAGCTTTATCTTCACCAAAATACTCTTAACGTTGCTGCTGCTGCACTTGAGTGTTGGTTTTCACCTTGGTTAACTTTCTTTGCTCATATTCTTGATAAATTTGCATCTTCTTTTCTTTTACTTACGAAATCTTCGTATCTATAAAAACACACTAAATATCCTGAGTAGCAATTATTTATATACAAAAATAGATAAAATATGGGAGGAAATGCATAATATGATACTTATCACACCCCACACCTATCTTTTGCTAGTTCTCAAGCAAAATCTAAACCTAAAAAGAAAAATAAAAATCCTAACTCACTTTCGCAGGAATCGCGATTGCACTTAGCACGTGCAACAAAACTTTAAACCCCTGGGTTATCTTAGTGGATGAGTTGTGTCTCGTGAGGGTTTGCAGTAAATATACCCACAAAATTCATTAAAAAAATAGATTAAGGAATAAAAAAAAATACGGTTAACTAAAAAATAAGAAAAGTAAAAATTTTATACAAAAGAAAGAAAAATATGTTTTTATAATATTTTCATCAATTAATCTCACTAATATACAAACTTAAGAACATATTTAGATTATCAATTTTCAAATCCAGTATTATATCAGATACACTTATCATTTTAATCAAAAATTTAAATCCTATCTTTCAATACCTACTAATAGATAATCTATTAGCTCCTATACAACTACGTGCACGTGTGATAGTCTACTTCGATTTTGGACTCCAACTCTAACTCCTGATTCATCTCCTCTCTCATAACAAATTTTTTTCTTTTTTTTTGCTTTCATTTCTTTTCTTTTTTTAGAATATTTCACCTTTCATGCGAATATTCAAGCTTGCTTAGGCGCAACATACCTGATTACTCGGTTCATACACTTTTTTTCATTTTTTAGAATATTTTATCTTTCATGCGAATATTTATGCTTACTTAGGCGCAAGTACACGATTACTCATATCATACATTTTTTTCACTCTTGAGGCTATTGCCTTAATACCAGGCGCACCCCATTATTTTATCACTCTCGAGCCTATTACCTTAATACCAGACTCACCCAATTATTTTATTCTCTCTTTTTTTTCTTTTTTTTCTTTTTTTTTTGTTTAGAGAGAGAAGACTTACTTAATCGTTATCATCTTTGTTCTTAACCTAATAAACTATTGTGAAGAGAAAAATAGATGTATACTTGCCTCAAAACTTCTATTGGCGGTATTTATTTTTTTGAATTTTAATCTTTTTTATAAAATTCAAAGTGTACCATCCAATTTACTCTCCTATCCAATTTCAAATCTAAATTTGTTCCTTTATCTGTAATTAGGTTGATCTATTGATAAAAATACATAAAATATTTTTCAATTTTTTTCGGTATTTAATTTTTTTATTTAGTTACCTTAAAAACTACCCAAAGTGTAAAATAAAGAAACCCAAAAATCTAAAAATAAAATAAAGATTCCAAAAAAAAATTAAAATCCTTTGAAAAATATGAAAAAAATATCCGAACTCACTCTTCCACACCTAAACTCGTATATGCCCTCATACACAAACTAAGGGTGGTAAAATAAATAAGAAAACTATTATACAAATATTATACACTTATTAGAAAATTCAAACGATTACTACCTCTTGATCGCTTTCCACTCTCATAATGTGTCTTTTTACGTTTTGATATGGATGAACTTAGGCTTTTTGTCAGTTTTGCATTTAATCTCTCCATTTTATTTTTGATTTTTATCAATTTATTTCTACCCTTCATTTTTTTAATCAATAATAAAATTTTGAAGTTGGAAAGCGTACTTAGGTGTTGTGGAATCGTGAGCTCGATTTTAGAGGGCTCTTTCAAATCATCAGGTATCATGATCTCTTCTTTTTAAGGTTCTTTCCATTCATCTAACATTTTGGGTTGATCATGCAAATATTCTTCAAACCTGTCAACAAAATTCTCAAAAGAAAATACCATACTAGTGGACTTATCATTAGTCAAGTTATTATGAAGAGATAAAAATTCTTCTTCACAAATTTCTTCACAATTTCCATCAAGAATCAAATGATAATGTGTCACTAGCAAACTCACCATGAGGTAATCATCAAACAAAATATTTTCTTTATCTCTAATTTCTTCATAATTATTGTCACAATGGTCTAAAATAAGTTGCTCACAATGTTGAATTATCGACTCATCATGCACAAAATTATTTAACTCATTTTGATTCATATCTACTTCCAAAGATGACTGAAATAGTTGCTCGTTGGAGTAAGATATGTTTAAACTAGATGATTGATCTCCAAAAAGTCTAGTTTGAGAAATTGTTTTAAGAAGATCTTCCATACAAGATTCAATTTGAGATGATAATTTTTGAGATGATGATTTTAGCAAAGTTTCCATATCTTCCTCTATTATACATCTTCGTTCCTCAGACTCATGATCATAATTTTCCTTATTTTTCTCAAATAATTGCATCTCGAGATCATGAGTGAAATTTGTAGAATGATATGATGGATCCATGTACATATTTGATGACAGATATGAAGTGGTTCGAGGTAGATTCTCATGACATGCATATCTCGTTTCTAATCTTTTTAATTTTTCATCTAACATGTTCAATTGAATATCTTGTTCATGATTAAATGTAGAATATGAAGATGAATTGCCTATAAAGAAAGGATCAGATGGAGGACTCTCTTGGTATGGCTCTTGATTATATGCGAAATTAGAATTATTCATCCATTCATAATTGTAATTTTGTGTATAATAAGCACTCGTAGATTCATTATATGTGTTATGAATTTGATTATGACATAGTCCTAGCGAACTTCCTATCCATGGACACTGATAATAATTATGATATGAATCATGACAATGATAGTAACCAGTTTGATTTTGAATTTTTTTTTAATTTTTTTAAAAAGGTGGAGAGGGACAGAGATGGAAAAGAAATAAAAAGATTAATTTTTTTGTATTTTTTTTACTGAACCAGAGACACGAAATACATATATCAGAAAACTTTTGTGGCGTTTCGTACCTTAACTACCGCCAAATAGTGGTATAAGCCGCGAATTGGCAGCCCAAAGAGAGAATTTGGTTTTTGCTTTTTGTCGTGTACTCAACATGCTTATCTCATTCTGTTTCTTTTCCTGTATCTGTACTTTCTTGTCTCTGCACACTTAACACACTGTTAATCGGTAAAACTTTAGAAAAAGAAAGAAAAACACCGTTGAGCCCTGGCAACGATGCCAAAAACTTGATATGATAATTTAGCTGCAAGCGCACAGTATCGGTGTAGCGCTGTACAGGTCGTCCCACAGGGATCTAAAGTGTTTGTATGTTCCTTACTCTTTCCTTATTCTAACGGACTAACCAAATATTCTAGTTTGAATTTGAATTAATCTAAATAGTCTAGGATCTAGAGTCCACTAATTTCCATCCATGTTCTTACTGCTATTATCTTCTTCTATCATAAAAATTCGATCTTTTTAGTTTAATTTTTATTTAAAGTGCCTTAAGCATGAGCTATCAAGTGGTGTGCAAGTATAACTCATCAAAGATACTACTTTTCATAAAAACAAACTAAATCTTTAGATAATTCAATGAAAAGATAAAATCAACAACCCCAAACCTTAATTAAGTATAGGCTATCAAAAAATCTAATTCAAGTATAATCTATCAAAGTCTTAATCTTCGAGCTCTTGTATTTTAATCTTTTTATAGAAAAATCATGTTTTTATTAATTTTTTTAAGAAGAAAATACTAGAGAATAATTACATGGTGGATTCTAGTTTCATCTACATCCTAAAACTAAACTAAATTAACTACGCATGATTCTAATAAGCAAAATTAAATTTCTATTCATTAAAGCAATTAAATCTAATCTAGAAAGCAAATAAATCTAAACTAGAAAGTAATTAAATCTATCTAGCAAGCAAATAAAGATTAGAAAACAATAGCTCACCTCTGGAGCACGGTATTGTGGCCACCACCCCTTCAGCAAAACTCTAGTTTTATTAATAAAAAATATATCTAAAATTACACCTAAAAAACTTTCCCTATTTACAAGGTTTTATGGTGTATTTATAATCTAAATACAATCCTACTTCTACTCAAACTCAATACAAAAGATCTCATGATATATAATTTTAATTCAATCCATATGTATTAGAAACCAATGGTTGAGATTAGATGGCATAAAATACTAATTTTCGGGTCCAAAATCCGAAATTAAGTTCAGCAAACCCCTAGCCCGCTGGATTGGATTTTTCACTCTGCAGCACTTCAGTAAAATGGTCATAACTTTTGCATATAAACTCGGATTAAGCTGGTCTTGGACTTGTTTTGAAGATAATTCCTAGATCTATAAATGTTCTCAACATGAAAGTTTCCATTTCAAGCTTTATCTTCACCGAAAGTACTCTTGAAGTTGCTGCTACTGCACTTGAGTGTCGGTTTTCACCTTTGTTAACTTTTTTTGCTCATATTCTTGATAAATTTGCATCTTCTTCTTCTTTTACTTGCGAAACCTTTGTTATCTATAAAAAACACTAAATATACCTGAGTAACAATTATTAATATATAAAAATAGATAAAATATGTGATAAAGATCAGGATTTGGATTGTACTAGATATTTGATTTGATTAGGAGTTTAGATTTTATTAGGATTCTGTTTATTAGGGTTTTCCTATATATAGGGGTTGTATGAAGTATTGAGAAATGAATAATATTTTGAGAAAAATTCTTGATAAATCGTTGGCGTGGAATTCGCTAAATCAAAATTTTTCCTCATAGATTCGTGGAGAATGAGCATGGGCCTGAGTGGATTCCCAAATCCCAAAAATTTTTCCCAATTTATCATTTCTTTCTCAATCCCTCTAAAAAAATCTTAATTTTCAAAACCCTAACCCTAATTTCGCCTCCATCCTGCGTCAAATTAGTATCAGAGCCTAAATTCTCTTCTCTACCCCCCTCTTCGTCTTCCACATCTCCATCCTTCTTCTTTTTCTTTCAGTTTTATTTTTGAAAAAAAAACATCAAATCAGATCTGTAGAAAAAAAAACTTAGATCAGATCGAGGAGAAAAAAAAAATCCAGATCTCTTCTCCTCTTCCACCTGACCCGACCATCCCCCATAACCCACCGGAACTCCCTCTTCCCCAACTCAGATCTCATCCGCCGCCGCCCTCGTCTCATCCGCCGCCGCCTTCATCCTCGCCCACCAGCAACGCCTCCGTCCAACGTCATCCGCCTTCATCCTCCGCCCGCCAACAACGTTGCCTGCCAACAACGCCAGCAACGCCTCGTACGCCACTGCCGCCTTCATCCTCGCTCGCCGCCCTCCCATAAAGTCCGTCCTCTCCTCCACTTTTGCCTCCGCTCGTTGCTTCCCGCCCAGCAACGCCGCCCTTCCCATCTAGGTTCACCCGCCGCCCCGTCCTCCTTCGACCACGTCCTGCCGCAACTCCCCTCCTTCGCCTCCATAGCACCACAGCTCCACAGCAGCCGAGACAAATCCTCTGCGCAGCTCCGCAGTAGCCAAGACCGAATGCAGCCACTTGCAGTTTGAAAGAAAAGAGAAGAAAGCTATTGGGTTTTGGGTTTGTTTGTTATTGGGTTGATTTGATTCTGATTTGGATCCACTTATTCAGACCCACATCCAAAAGAATAGAAGGTTGGATTTATTTTGGGTCTAAGCCGCAAGCCTCATATCCGACCCGCAGTTCCAGATCCATTCCACTTTTGGGTCAGTTCAGTACAGCAGTGCAGACCCAGTGCAGACCCGTTAAGGAGAATAGTGGTGATTTGGAACCCGTTCGGAGTCCAATTCGAATCAGATTCGAAACGTTGCATTCCTGGATTTGTTTCCAACAATTGTGGCAAGATTTCAAGGCTCTTCAGCAGGCGAACTAATTTCGGAAACTCCAAGGGACCACTACAAGTACACGAATTTCTTCAGTATTTGGGTAATCTCTAAACTAACCCATTTTCTTCAGAAAAAATTTGTAATTATTTTGTGAAGTTCTACATAAGATTGTTAGTTAGAATTACTAATAATTATTTGCTAACTTATTGCTTGCTGCATATACACATTTTTAGAATCCATTTCCTTTCATTTTAGAAACTAAACCTTAGAAAATTTTATTTGATCATATAGTGCACGCATATAGAATTTGACTGAGTCTAGGAATATGCATTGCATACGCTTGTTGATTGTATGCTTCTTTGTAACGGTAAAATGACCACCCCAAGCTTTAGTAATGTGGATGAAAAGTTAGAAATCATGATGAAACAATTAAAAACTATCACTGAACAAATGGAACAGTTTAAAATTATTAATAAACGATTAGATGCACTAGAATGACAAATCGAAGAACAAAAAAAATCAAATTTATAAGAATGAATATAACAAAAGGAATTACGATAGAGGACCAAGAGATCGAAATGAAAAGAATAGAGATGAGAGTGTCCCTAGAACTAGACATGTTGAAGATGACATCACACGTAAGATAAAAATAGAAGCTCCTACATTCAACGGCACTTACGACCCTAAAGTTTTTAGTGACTGGCTCGCAGACATGGATTACTATTTCGATTGGTATGACATGCCTGAAGAGCGCAAAATATGATTTGCTCGGATGCGATTGACAGGGCCCGCTAGGATATATTGGACATCGGTAGAAAGAGAATGTAACAGATATCTGGATGCGATAGAGACTTGGAATGACATGAAAGCTAGATTTAAAGAGAAGTATCTTCCAATCACATTTAGGAGTCACCTAGTAGATAGGTTGCATAGTCTTCGCCAGGGAAGCATGACGGTCCAAGAGTACATGACTCAATTTGTTGAATTGACACTTCAGTATGATTTGCGAAAGGACCGACACCAGGCGATATCTAGATTTCGTTCTGAACTATGCGCAGACATACAATGAGCTATGCATATCCATTCTCGGAATATAAGTTCCCTTACTCAAGCTTGTCAATTAGCAGAAGATATAGAACACTCTCTCAAATTTTGTAATGACCGTAGGTTGACTCCTAAAGCCGGGGAGCAGTCCATACGCCCTTCTGAAGATAACAAGAGACCTAACGCCCAACTCAACAAAGACTTTAAAGGTAAAGCCTTAATGGGTGAATCATCTAAACAGGGCACGAAAAGTGTAGAGTATTTTAGGTGTCATGAGTATGACCACAAAGCTTCACAGTATCTCACTAGAGCTTTACTTATAGAAGGAGAACATAATGGTGATGATGATGATCATGAGGAAGAAGTATATGAACTAGTAGGAAACGCCAGTGAGTCAGACGAGGAAATAGTCATTTCAAATCTGCACTTAGGCGTCGTTAGGTTTCTTTACACTAAAATGAAAGATGAAGATTGGCGTAGATCTAGTGTTTTCACCACAGACATCACACGGAGGAAAGAGTTATCGCGTAATGATTGACGGGGGTAGTTGCGTGAATATAATCTCAAAAACAGCTGTTGAGAAAATGGGCCTCAAAGCTGAACCCCATCCACAACCATATAACGTAACATGGGTAGATAAAAATGCTCAATCTATTACCCAGGGTTGTCTAGTGCCTATCCATATGTCAAGCTATCAGGACCAGCTTTGGTGCGATGTGTTAGATATGACCGCCGCACATATCTTGCTTGGTAGGCCATGGTTGTATGACTTAGATGTGACGAGTTTCGGTAAGTCAAACACATATACATTCAAATTTAATGGAAAAAAATTGTTTTGAAACCCGCGCCGCCTAAGTCTAGTGATGAGAGCCAAAGAGCGAAAAGGTCATAGGCCAGGTACATAAAAAATCTCTTCACATGATAAGTCGATCACAGTTCCTCAAGGAGAGTCTAGAAGAGGGACTAGTGTATGCAGTAATTGCTTTAGGAGAGTCTTCTAGTCCATCTGTCATTTACCACCAGGAGATTCATCAGATTCTCACTGATTTTTGAGATATCATGCCCGATGAGTTATCTGATAAACTCCCTCCCCTTCGGGACATTCAGCATACCATTGACTTCATGCCTGGATCCAGTTTGCCCAATTTACCTTATTATAGGATGAATTCTGTTGAGCACGCTGAGTTGAGAAGACAGGTCGACGATTTATTACGGAAAGGCTTTATTAGAGAGAGTTTGAGTCATTGTGCTGTTCTAGCTCTACTCATACCTAAAAAGGATGGTAGCTGGAGGATGTGCATTGACAGTCGTGCCATCAACAAAATTACCGTCTAGTATATGTTTCCTATTTCTAGACTTGATAACTTATTAGATATGATGGCTAGCTCTCAAATCTTTTTAAAGATAGATATTCGAAGCAGATATCATCATATTCGTATCCGTGAAGGTGATGAATGGAAAACTGCCTTTAAAATTAAGGACGGATTGTATGAATGGTTGGTCATGCTTTTTGGTTTATCTAATGTACCCAGCACATTTATAAGAGTTATGACCCAGATATTGTGTCCTTTCTTAGGCAAGTTTGTTATTGTCTATTTTGATGACATTCTCGTCTTTAGTCAAACCCAAGAAAAACATCTTTCTCATTTCACACGGGTTTTAGAGACTCTCCATAAGGAGAAACTGTTTATCAATTTGAATAAATGTGCATTATTAGCTTTCTCTGTTCACTTTCTTGGGTTTATCGTCTCTAAGACGGAGTAGCAGCAGATCCTGACAAAGTAAGGCCGTAAGAGAATGGTCTACTCCTCGTACGATCCAAGAGGCCAGGAGCTTCCATGGTCTGGCCACATTTTATAGGAGATTTGTTAGGGAATTTAGTACCACCATGGCTCCGATCACTGACTATCTTAAGAAAGGGGAGTTTCAGTGGACTAAATCTGACTTGTCGGGACTTTGGTAACATCTATTCATCTCTGACACAGGCTCCTCCTATTATAGTAGATGTTTTTACCATTGTTGATGGTTTTTTTTATTTCGAGGTACCCATCTATTTATTCCTAATACTTCTTTGCGCGATTATCAGATTTGGGAAATGCATGCAGGAGGGATTGCTAGTCATTTCGGTCGAGATAAAACTATCATTCTTGTAGAGGACCGATTTTATTGGCCAAGCATCAAATATGATGTTGCGCGAGTTGTGTCGCATTATCGAGTTTGTCAGCAACTAAGGGTAGGAAGCTTAATACAGGACTCTACACACCATTACCCATATCCTTTGCACCTTGGGAGCATCTTAGCATGGATTTCATTTTAGGACTCCCTCGCACACTTAGGAAGCATGATGCAATATTAGTCGTGGTGGATAGATTTTTCAAAATGGCACATTTTATTCCTTACCACAAGACTTCGGATGCCTCACATGTTGCACACTTGTTCTATAAAGAGATAGTTCGTTTGCATGGCCTTCCTAAATCAATTGTTTTTTATAGAGATATTGGGTTCACAAGTCATTTTAGTCGAACTCTCTGAAAGAAAATGGGTACCACACTTAAATTCTCCACTGCTTATCATCCACAGACTGATGGTCAGACAGAAGTTGTCAATCGTAATTTGGGTGACTTGCTTCGATATTTAGTGGGCGACCATTTAACGACGTGGGATCTTATTTGCATATAATAGTTCAATCAATAGGTCTACTGGGATGAGTCCATTTGAGGTAGTTACAGGTTATAAACGTAGAAAACCTATAGACCTTCTTCCACTCCCCATGAGTGCAAAAGATTAGAAAGAAAGAATTTAATCTTTATGCGTAGATGCCCTTCTTCCACCGCCCTTCAATACTCACTGTTATTAACGAAAGAAAGAATCTGAAAAAAAAATCTAAATAAAAAAGATCCAAAAAAATGATCCGAAAACAAAAGAAGGTAAAAAAAAGGTAGTAAAAAGATTATCTTTCGTTTGTTTCCAATAAACCCGAAAATCTCCTCACCCCAAAGACCAAAATTTTTTTTTTGGAAATTTTGCTGAATTGTGCTTTGAAAATCTAATCACTCATATCTCTTGTTTTCTTACCTTTTGAACCTAAATTCTCTTGGTGAGTTCTTGGTGAATTGTTGCTGGAATTTTGCATATTGTTCGAATAGTTTCAAAAGAACTGAAAGAGGATTATCGAGTAGAAAAAGGCAAGAGTGGTGAGCATATTAGAGGGTAAAAGCCGATTATACTGAGTGAAATACGAGTGAAATAGAGTGAATCATTTCTTGAGTGAAAACATGTGAGGAAGTGTGTGAGGTTCTTTCCGTTTTTTGTTGTTTTCTAACTTTTATTTGCAGCAATTATGTCTAACAACAGTGAAAAGAACATCTCCGAAGGTGCTACAAGGATGGCTGACCCAAAATTGCTCATGGAAGCCATGATGAGTGAGATGAGGCGTGTGATGAGGTTAGAATTAGAGCAGGTACATGAGCGGATTGATCGGATGGAGAATACAAGTTTAGAGCAGCCACAAAACACTCATAAGGTGCATAGGAGGGAGAGAGTTCAACATTGAGGAGTAAGAGATGAAGATGGAGAGTATTATGGGGCTGGTTTTGATGAAGAAGAAGATCGGGGTTCAGTTGTTCAGCTCTACGCTATATCAATTCCCAAAAGAGAGTAGGGCATCTACGCATCAAGTGGCTTGAGTTTATTCAGGAGTACAATTTTGTGCTCAACACTGTGCAGGAACTGAAAATAAAGTCACTGATGCATTAAGTAGGAAACTTTGCACTTTACAGACGATGAGTGCAAAAGTTATCGGATTTGAGCATATCATTCAAGATTATCCTACTTGTCGGGACTTTGGTAACATCTATTCATCTCTGACACAGGCTCCTCCTATTATAGTAGATGTTTTTACCATTGTTGATGGTTTTTTTTATTTCGAGGTACCCATCTATTTATTCCTAATACTTCTTTGCGCGATTATCAGATTTGGGAAATGCATGCAGGAGGGATTGCTAGTCATTTCGGTCGAGATAAAACTATCATTCTTGTAGAGGACCGATTTTATTGGCCAAGCATCAAATATGATGTTGTGCGAGTTGTGTCGCATTATCGAGTTTGTCAGCAACTAAGGGTAGGAAGCTTAATACAGGATTCTACACACCATTACCCATATCCTTTGCACCTTGCGAGCATCTTAGCATGGATTTCATTTAGGACTCCCTCGCACACTTAGGAAGCATGATGCAATATTAGTCGTGGTGGATAGATTTTTCAAAATGGCACATTTTATTCCTTACCACAAGACTTCGAATGCCTCACATGTTGCACACTTGTTCTATAAAGAGATAGTTCGTTTGCATGGCCTTCCTAAATCAATTATTTTTTATAGAGATATTGAGTTCACAAGTCATTTTAGGCGAACTCTCTGAAAGAAAATGGGTACTACACTTAAATTCTCCACTGCTTATCATCCACAGACTGATGGTCAGACAGAAGTTGTCAATCGTAATTTGGGTGACTTGCTTCGATATTTAGTGGGCGACCATTTAACGACGTGGGATCTTATTTGCATATAATAGTTCAGTCAATAGGTCTACTGGGATGAGTCTATTTGAGATAGTTATAGGTTATAAACGTAGAAAACCTATAGACTTTCTTCTACTCCCCATAGGTGATAGGTCTAGTGCCTCAGATGAGTCTTTTGCACAGTATTTGCATGATTTGCATGATCATATTCATCGGTAAATAGCAATTAGTACTAATAACTACAATTCTGCAGCAGACTTATACAAAAAGTTGCAGGAATTTGCAGTTGATGATGAGGTGATGGTTAGAGTGTGTCCAGAGAGGTTCCTGCTAGGAACCTTGAAGAAGCTCATGCTCGACGTATGGGTCCTTACCGAGTTCTAAAGAGAATTAGATCTAATGCTTAAGAGATTGTGATCCCCCATAATCTTGGGATCAATCCAGTTTTCAATGTTGAGGACCTGACTCCATACCGTGCTCCATTTGACTATCCAACAGTTATTCTAGATCTACCATCTTCTGCTTCGCTAGGACATCGATATTTTTCCATCTGTACACCGCCTACTCCTGCTCCACGCAAGCATCATATAGGTCAGATTGAAGATATTCTAGATAATGAGATTGTTTCGACTGCTGATGGTGGATATCAGCGGTATTTGGTGCATTGGCGTGGACGTCCAGACTCAGATTGCACTTGGTTGCGCACCGAAAAAGTCCAGCAGCTCGACCCAGATTATCTCGATAGTTATCATTTTTGTCATTCACTAGAGATTCATGTTTTGAAGCCGGGGAGAATTGATGGAGATCAAGATTTGATTAGATTTGATTTGATTTGATTAGGATTTGGATTGTACTATATATTTGATTTGATTAGGAATTTGGATTTTATTAGGATTTTGTTTGTTAGGGTTCCCTATATATAGGGGTTGTATGAAGTATTGAGAGATGAATAATATTTTGAGAAAAATTCTTGATAAATCATTGGCATGGAATTCGGTAAACAAAATTTTTCCTCGTGGATTCGTGGAGAGTGGACGTGAGCCTGGGTGGATTTTCAAATCCCAAAAGTTTTTCCCAATTTATCATTTCTTTTCCAATCTCTCTAAAAAAACCCTAATTTTCAAAATCCTAACCCTAATTTCGCTTCTGTCATGCGTCAATATGAGAGAAATACTTATCACACCCCCACACCTATCTTTTGCTAGTCCTCGAGTAAAATCTAAACCTAAAAAGAAAAATAAAAATGCTAACTCACTATTGTATTTAGCACGTGCAACCAGTCTTTAAACCTCTACGTTACCTTAGTGGATGGGTTGTGTCTCGTGAGTGTCTATAGTGAATATACCCACAAAATTCATTAAGAAAATAGATTAAGGAATAAAGAAAAGAAAAATAAGGATAACAAAAAAAAAAGAAAAGTAAAAATTTTATACAAAAGAAAGAAAAATCTTCTTTTATAATATTTTCATCAATTAATCTCACTAATATACAAACTCAAGAACGTATTTAGATTATCAATTTTCAAATCGAGCGTTATATCAGATACACTTATCATTTTAATCAAAAATTTAAATCCTATCCATCAATACCTACTAATAGATAATTCATTGGCTCCAGTACAACTACGTGCATGTGTGATAGTCTATTTTGATTTTGGACTCCAACTCTAACTCATGATTCATCTCCTCTCTTATAACAAATTTTTTCTTTTTTTCGTTTTTTTTTCTTTTCAAATTTTTAAGAATATTTCACCTTTCATGCGAATATTCACGCTTGCTTAGACACAACATACCCAATTACTCGGTTCATACTCTTTTCTTTTTCTTTTTTTAGAATATTTCACCTTTCATGCGAATATTTACGCTTACTTAGACGCAAAGTATCCGATTACTCAGATCATACTTTTTTTCACTCTTGAGCCTATTGCCTTAATACCAGGCATACCATATTATTTTATCACTCTCGAGGCTATTGCCTTAATATCAGACTCACCCTATTATTTTACTCTCCCTTTTTTTTTCTTTTTTTTGTTTAAAGAGAGAAGACTTACTCAATCATTATTATCTTTGTCCTTAACCTAATAAACTATTGTGAAGTGAAAAATAGATGTATACTTGCCTCAAAACTACTATTGGCGGTATTTATTTTTTTTGAATTTTAATCTTTTTCATAAAATTCAAAGTGTATCATCTAATTTACTCTCCTATCCAATTTCAAATCTAAATTTGTTCCTTTATCTGTAATTAGGTTGATTTATTGATAAAAATACATAATTTTTTTTCAATATTTAATTTTTTTTAGTTATTTACCCTAAAAACTACCCAAAGTGTAAAATAAAGAAACCCAAAAATCTAAAAATAAAATAAAGATTCTAAAAAAAGGGGTAAAAATCCTAGAAAACATGAAAAAAATATCCTAACCCACTCCCCATACCTAAACTCGTATATGCCCTAATACACAAACCAAGGTTGGTAAAATAAATAAGAAAGCTATTATACAAATATTATACATTTATTAGAAAATTCAAACGATTACAACCTCTTGATCGCTTTCCACGCTCATAATGTGTCGTTTTACGTTTTGATATGGATGAACTTAGCCTTTTTGTCAATTTTGCATTTAATCTCTCCGTTTTATTTTTGTTTTTTCTCAATTTTTTTCTACCCTTCTTCTTTTATTCATTAATAAAATATTAAAGTTGGAAAGCGTACTTTGGTGTTGTGGAATCATGAGCTCGACTTTAGAGGGCTCTTTCAAATCATGAGGTACCATGACTTCATCTTTTTGAGGTTCTTTCCATTCTTCTAATATTTTGGGCTCGTCATGCAAATTTTCTTCAAACCAGTCATCAAAATTCTCAAAAGAAAATACCATACTAGTGGACTTATCATTAGTCAACTTCTTATGAAGGGATAAAAATTCTTCTTCACAAATTTCTTCACAATTTTCATCAAAAGAATCAAATGATAATGTGTCACTAGCAAGCTCACCATGTGCTAAATCATCAAACAAAATATTTTCTTTATCGCTAATTTCTTTATAATTATTGTCACAATGGTCTAAAATAGGTTGATCACAATGTTAAATTTGAGACTCATCATGCACAAAATTATTTAACTCATTTTGAATCATATATACTTCAAAAAATGACTGAAGTGGTTGCTCGTTGGAGTAAGATATGTTCAAACAATTAGATGATTGATCTCCAAAAAGTTTAGTTTGAGAAATTGCTTTAAGAAGATCTTCTATATAAGATTCAATCTAAGAGTATAATTTTTTAGATAATGATTTTAGCAAAACTTTTATATCTTCCTCTATTTTACGTTTTCGTTGCTCAGATTCATGATCATAATTTTCCTTATTTTTCTCAAATAATTGAATCTCGAGATCATGAGTGAAATTTGTAGAATGATATGATGGATCCATGTACATATTTAATGACATATATGAAGTGGTTGGAGGTAGATTCTCATGACATGCATACCTCGCTTCTTATCTTTTTAATATTTCATCTAACATGTTCAATTGAATATCTTGTTCATGATTAGATGTAGAATATGAAGATGAATAGCCTATAAAGAAAGGATCAGATGCAGGACTCTCTTGGTATGGCTCTTGATTACATGCGAAAATAGAATTATTCATCCATTCATAATTGTAATTTTGTGTATAGTAAACGCTCGTAGATTCATTATATGTGTTGTGAATTTGATTATGACATAATCTTAGCGAACTTCCTATCCATGGACATAATAATTATGATATGGATCACGACAATGATAGCAACCAGTTTGATTTGGAAATTTTTTTTTAAATTTTTTTTGAAAAAGGTGGAGAGGGAGAGAGATGGAAAAGAAATAAAAAAATTAATTTTATATGTATTTTTTCACTAACCAGAGACACAAAATATAGATATCAGGAAAAATTTGTGGCGTTTCGTACTTAACTACCGCCAAATAGGGTTATAAGCCGCTAATTGGCGGCCCAAAGAGAGAATTTGGTTTTTTGCTTTTTGTCGTGTACTCAACACGCCTATCTCGTCCTATTTTTTTGCTGTATCTGTACTTTCTTGTCCCTGTACACTCAATACACACTGTTAATCGGTAAAACTTTAGAAAAAGCAAGAAAAACACTATCGATCTCCGGCAACGGTGCCAAAAACTTGATGTGATAATTTAACTGCAAGCGCACAGTATCGGTGTAGCGCTGTACAGGTCGTCCCACAGGGATCGAAGGTGTTTTTGTGTTTCTTACTCTTTCCTTAGTCTAACAGACTAACCAAAGATTCTAGTTTGAATTTGAGTTAATCTAAATAGCCTATGATTTAGAATCTACTAATTTTCAACCATATTGTTACTTCTATTATCTTCTTCTATCATAAAAATTTGATTTTTTTAGTTTGATTTTTATTTTAAGTGCCCTAAGTATGAGCTATCAAGCGGTGTGCAAGCATAACTCATCAAAGATACTACTTTTTATAAAAACAAACTAAATATTTAGATAATTCAATGAAAAAGATAAAATCAACAACCCCAAACCCTAATAAAGTATAGGCTATCAAGAAACCTAATTCAAGTATAACCTATCAAAGTCTTAATTTTCGAGCTCTTGTATTTTAATCTTTTTATAGAAAAATCATGTCTTTATTAATTTATTTTAGAAGAAAATACTAGAGAACAATTACATGGTGGATTCTAGTTTCATCTACATCCTAGAACTAAACTAAATTAGCTACACATGATTCTAATAACCAAAATTAAATTTCTATTCATGAAAGCAATTAAATCTAATCTAGAAAGCAAATAAATCTAAGCTAGAAAGCAATTAACTCTATCTAGAAAGCAAATAAAGATTAGAAAATAATGACTTACCTCTGGAGCACGGTATTGTGGCCGCCATCCCTTCAGTAAAATCCTAATTTTATTAATAAAAAGTATATCTAAAATTACACCTAAAAAGCTCTTCCTATTTACAAGGATTTATGGGGTATTTATAATCCAAATACAATCCTAGTTCTACTCAAACTCAATACAAATGATATGATCCTCATCCAATTCAAACTAATCTCAAGATATATAATTTTAATTCAATCCATAGGTATTAGAAACCAATGGTTGAGATTAGATGGCATAAAATACTAATTTTCGGGTCCAAAATCTGAAATTAAGTTCAACAAACCCGTAGCCCGCTGGATATGATTTTTCACTCTGCAGCGCTTCAGTAAAATGGTCATAACTTTTGAATACGAACTCAGATTAAGCTGGTCTTGGACTTGTTTCGAAGATAATTCTGAGATCTATAAATGTTAGGTACATGAAAGTTTCCACTTCAAGCTCTATCTTCTCAGAAAATACTCTTGAATTTGCAGCGGCTGCACTTGAGTGTCGGTTTTCGCCTTAGTTAACTTTCTTTACTCATATTCTTGATAAATTTGCATCTTCTTCTTCTTTTACTTGCGAAACATTTGTTACCTATAAAAACACACTAAATATACCCGAGTAGCAATTATTTATATACAAAAATAGATAAAATATGGGTGGAAAAAATGCAGAATATGATACTTATCACCTGGTCATGGTCCTTGACAATTGAAGCAGCGGCCTCCACTTGAAGAACTAGGGACTCGCAGTCTGATTGGCCCTTTTCTAACGAGGCTTTGCAAGCATTTACCTTCTCCTGGGTCTCCTTCTGGAACCTAAACTGTTCCTCTTTCAGTTTTTGAAAAATGATTTCCACTGCCTCAGATTTATCAGCACGTCTAGTTTTTGATAGGAATTTAGCATGCTTTTGAAGCTGAGTTATCATAAGCCTAAGAGAGTAGCTTTATCCTCTCCACCAATGCTGACGATACCAGTTAAATAAATGTTGAGAACATTGGCGAGTGAAGCAAAAGAAGCCCTCTTCAGTATTTTATCAATGCAGCGGTCAACGAAGTGAAGGAAGGTCTCCACCGTATCCATCAATAAATCAATCTCAAGCATATTAATCTCCACATAAGAGGGAATAATATTGGTTGAGGCAGAGGCGGATTGATCCGCACTCTATTGTATAGGGCAACCAGGCAGTATCTAGAGGAATGGGACTTCTGGAGACCTTAGCAGAGCTACCAGCTGCAGTATCTTGAATCAAAACATCAGTCGAAGCAGCTGAAGCCAAAACGGTAGACACAGTAGTCTCGGGGATCATTGCTTTCATGGTATCAACAGTAGAAGGGGTAACTTCGGTCGCCTCATCAATGTCAGCTCCCATGATGGTGTCATCTAGCGAAGCTACCTTCGCATCTGGAGTTTGAAACTGGAGCTAGCAAAAGGAGAAAGTTAATAGTTAAAAGTTACAGTATCATTTGATAATAACATAATTGCTAAAGGAAGAAGATGCAGACCTAAAGGTTGGACACTGGATTCTCCAAGTCCGTACACCTCAGGACCAAACACTTCAGGCCCGTATACCTCGGTTCGAATGTCCTCACTCAAATAGACATACTTACCATGGTCTGATGGGGGTTGAAGATCGAAAATCATCACTGTCGACATTATGGCATCTTCACAATCATCCTGACTTCCTGAAAGAGGTGCTGCTTTTGGGGGATCTGATGCGCGAATCTTCCCAATGATTTGTACTTCATCATCTGCAATGTCTTGAGCAACATGAGCTGCAGAATCATCATGTATGGCCAGAGAAACACTAACTTCAACAGTGGCCTGACAAATAGGGAGGGTAGAACCCTCTTGAGTAACGGGAGTAGGATCACTGCAGAAAACAGGTCCTTGACTCTGACGCCTCTGAAGAGAGTAGAGAGTTAAAGATGAGTCATTCTCATCCTCCTCGGGTTCCTCAACAAGGGATTCAGGAACCAGAGTGGGTGTTGCAGTGCCAGTTCCAGATGGGGTGCTCTGCGAATCAATCCCCTGCGGAATGGTAGGCAAGTCACTGAGGCGTCTTAGTCTCTCCCACTTATGTGAAGATTTCTTGGGAGAAGATTGCAGTTGAGGAGAAGTCTTCTTCGATGTCGGGAGAGGAGAAGCATCAGGAGAGGCAGTTTGAGCTGATGCATTATTGACCTCTTCCCCTTGCTGAGTTACTGTTTGCCCGAAAAATTGAATCTTCCTTTATATGCCAATTTAATTTTGAATTACAGCAATAAAAGAAAAATTACAAAATAGAAAATCGAGATTACAAGAATGGGGATCGATTGATTTCGATTCCCCTTTATTTTTGTGGGTTTGGCAGCGGTGGAGCTTTGTTTCTGTACTCCGTTGACGATCCGATCTCTCTGAATTGAGGAACTCCTCTCTGGATATTTGGACTCTGGAAAATTGGACTCTTCCTGAAAGGATCTCCCTCCCAATCCCAAAAGTAGTCCCTTCTCTAGTTAAATTCCTGTATTTTATAAACCGAAGAAACTTGAAATACGGCTCGATTCCTCCTGAAAAAGCGGATCACGGGATATCAGGAAAATAAAATAGGAAATAAAACAACGGAAAACAACGAAAAACAACCCGCGGGATCGCCCCCGCGGGTTGCCACCCGCGGGAATCCTCTCGCGGGTGGCAACCCGCCGCGGGGGCTCCCGCGGGTGTGCCCACTTAGCAATTTTTTTTTTTTTTTGGTATCTACATAACCCCCTCCAAAGTTTTCGAAGTTCTATATTGAACCGTACTGAATTTCGAAATACTTTGGATTCTTTAATTTTGGTTATAGACCTTTTAAAAGATTTGGTCGATAGAGATAACTGTTAATATATTTATTTATTTCATAACAAGCAGAGGTATGATTTTAACGTATTCATTAGAGGACAAGCAGAGGTATAATGTTAACGTGCTTATTTTAGGTCAAGCAGAGGTATAATATTAACGTGCTTATTTTAATCCTAACCGTTCAGTGACATCTAGTATAACGAATCAGGAAAAGACAGAGGTGACATTAAACGTGTCTTGGAGCTTAACCTATTCAGAGGATCTGGTCGTGATAGGGACAAGCTGATTAAACAGAGGTGACGGTTAACGTTTTTAGTTTTGGAATCGGACTATCAGAGGTAACTGTTAACTTGATAGGGAGATAATTTTCGTCAGAGGTGATTTTTAACTTAACAATATCAAAAGCACGTTCATCAGAGGTTGTAATGTTGGACTTGATGAAGTGTGAATTTTCTTTTCTGTCAGAGGTGAAATCTTAACGTGACAGGGGATCAATTTAATTAGGTTTTATCTCTTTTGATTTTTGAATTATGATGTCAGAGGTATGATTTTAACTTGACAAATATTTTGGAGTGTCGCTTGCTCTGTTGGAGCAAAATGACAAGAAAAGTTTTGCTGTCCGAGGTGAAATCTTAATATGACAGGAGATTTATCTGATCAGGATTTTTAGCAAACCCCCAGTTATCAACGGGTTTGATTAGCCTTTACCAACTACCGTTTGAGTTGGGCTAGCCATGCTATTCCCCTCAGCATGGTGAGTTGTCAAGGATTTCGTTTGGGTTTAAATACCAAACTTTTCCTCTTCCCTTTGCCTTAGCAGCTTAGGGCAGTGATGTATTCTTATATTCGGATAAGAATACTGTTGTGACAGATTTATCGTAGGATTTTTAGCAAACCCCCAGCTATCAACAGGTTTGATTTTGCCTTTACCAACTACCGTTTGAGTTGGGCTAGCCATGTTATTTCCCTCAGTATGGTGAGTTGTCAAGGATTTCGTTTGGGCTTAAATGCCAAACTTTTCCTTTTCCCTTTGCCTTAGCAGCTTAGGGTGATTCATGCCTTTTACCCCCAGCATGGTGGGGTTGGCGAGAATTTTATTTTCTTCCCGTAGCCTTGTCGGCGTTGGGTAATTCATACTTTTTACCCCCAGTATGGTAGGGTTGACGAGAAATTTATTCTCTTTCCGTAGCCTTAGCGGCGTTGGGCAATTCATACTTTTTACCCTCAGTATGGTGGGGTTGGCGATAAATTTATTCTCTCCCCGTAGCCTTGTCGGCGTTGGGTAATTCATACTTTTTACCCCCAGTATGGTAGGGTTGGCGAGAAATTTATTCTCTTCCCGTAGCCTTATCGGCGTTGGGCGGTTCATGCTTTTTACCCCCAGCACGGTAGGGTTGGCGAGAAATTTATTCTCTTCCCGTAGCCTTATTGGCGTTGGGCGATTCATACTTTTTTACCCCTAGTATGATGGGTTGGCGAGAAATTTATTCTCTTCCCGTAGCCTTATCGGCGTTGGGCGGTTCATACTTATTACCCCCAGTATGGTGGGGTTGGCGAGAAATCTATTATCTTCCCGTAGCCTTGTCGGCGTTGGGTAATTCATCATTTTTTTATTTTATTTTATTTTATATATACATTTTTATTTCTTTATCTCTCTCTTTTTTTTTTGTTTGCAATGATGTCCTTTTTTTTTTTTAAGGTGATGACGCTTTTTAAATTTTTTTTTTTTTATAGGTGATGACGCGTAGCATTTTATTTTTTATTATTTATTTATTTATTTATTTTGGTAAGCGATGAGGCCTTGCAAATATATTTTTATTTATTATTATTTTTTGTTTATTTTGTTTATTTTTTTTTTATTTTTTTGCTTTTTTTTTGTTTATATTTTTATATTTTTTTATATTTTATTTTAATTAATTAATTAATTAATTAATTTATTTATTTTTGGCATCCGCTGGTGCATCCTGGGATACAACCCATGGGTAGAACACTCATACTGCATGTTTTTTTTTTATATATATTTTTTTAATTATTTATTAATTTTTTTTAACTTTGTCAATTTTTTGTGGGTGATAACACCCTTTCTTTTTTTTTGCCTATTTATTATTATTTTTTTTTTGTGCGGGGGAGAGGGAGAAAAGTGCGGGTGACCCAGGTTCCATCTGCGGGTTGCGTCCCGCGCTTCTATATGTGGGTTGCGTTCATGTGGGTCCCAAGATTCCATTTGCGGGTTGCATCCCGAGCTTCCATATGCGGGTTGCGTCCACGCGGGTCCCAAGATTCCATCTGCGGGTTGCATCTTGGAGTTGTATCCAGTTTTATCAATTTTTTTTTTTTTTTTGACAGACGATGACGTCTTGTCATTTTTTTTTTATGGGCGATGACGCCTCAAAATTTTTTTTTTATGGGCGATGACGCCGCATAATTTTTTTTTTATGGGCGATGACGCCTCATAATAATTTTTTTTTTATGGGCGATGACGCCTCATAAATTTTTTTTTATTTTTTTTTATGGGCGATGACGCCTCATAAATTTTTTTTTTATGGGCGATGACGCCTCATAATTTTTTTTTTGACAGACGATGACGTCTTGTCAATTTTGGTGGGCGATGACGCCTCACATTTATTTATCGTTACCCGGCAATGACGCCTAGGCTCCGAAAAAAAAAAATTTAAAGATTGGATTGCGCCGCCCAAACTCCCACTGTGGTCGCCAATTCTTATTTGCCCGAAAAATTGAATCTTCCTTTATATGCCAATTTAATTTTGAATTACAGCAATAAAAGAAAAATTACAAAATAGAAAATCGAGATTACAAGAATGGGGATCGATTGACTTCGATTCCCCTTTATTTTTGTGGGTTTGGCAGCGGTGGATCTTTGTTTCTGTACTCCGTTGACGATCCGATCTCTCTGAATTGAGGAACTCCTCTCTGGATATTTGGACTCTGGAAAATTGGACTCTTCCTGAAAGGATCTCCCTCCCAATCCCAAAAGTAGTCCCTTCTCTAGTTAAATTCCTGTATTTTATAAACCGAAGAAACTTGAAATACGGCTCGATTCCTCCTGAAAAAGCGGATCACGGGATATCAGGAAAATAAAATAGGAAATAAAACAACGGAAAACAACGAAAAACAACCCGCAGGTGGCAACCCGCGGGATCGCCCCCGCGGGTTGCAACCCGCGGGAATTCTCCCGCGGGTTGCATCCCGCGGGTGCTCCTGCGGGTTGCATCCCGCGGGGGCTCCCGCGGGAGCACCCGCGGGTGCACTGCGGGTGCAACCCGCGGGTGTGCCCACTTAGCAATTTTTTTTTTTTTTGGTATCTACAGTTACCGGTTCTGATTCATTAAATGCACTGTCCCCCCTGAAATCTTCCATCCCTGCCAATTTCATACTTCCAGCCTTCATTTTCTGGACATACCAAGCTTTGATCTCCTGCAGACTGGTATAATTTACGTTGAAATTCTGGGGCGCAGAATTAGCATCCGCGAACCACTTACAGAAACTGAAGCTCATACTCGAATTTGGGGTCTTAAGCGGAAGATCAAATCTGGCCTGAGTTCCACCTGCGATGAAATGAAACCAAGCTCGAGCTCCCTCAAGAGCATCCCAACAAAACTTATCTCTCTATTGGGATTACCAACATAAAACTGATCATACCCGAACTGTCGAGCGAAACGACTTAGGTAGCAATGCTCTATGTAGCAATGGTTCCCCAAACGTAGTACCAGATGTCCTGGGCAGATGTTTATCAACCACCAGAAGCACCCTGAGGACAGGGTAGTGAATTTATCGGCACCGGCAGTATCTGTGAATTCCTCCCCGTATCCAGCATTTGAGAAGTACGAAAAACATCTGAATAACTCAAAAGTCGAGAAATGACAGAGGGTCTTACAGATCGCGGCCATGTAGCCCCCTCTCCATTACGACCTCTCGCAGTGCTGCACTTTGGGAGCAGTTAAGTCGATCTGCGAGTCGGCAGGACTCATCAAAGTGGGGCAATGTAGAACCAGCCAAGCCATCAAATAAGTATAAGGGAGTTCTACACGAGGATTAGGAGTCTTAATGACTGGATCTCCTTTCTTTCTCTGCTCCTTCTTTACATTACAGAATTTATCAGATAATCTCCTCAATCCACTTTGGATGCTGCACACTATCGCGGGCAACAGACTGAGTCGTCTATCTAATGCTAGTAAGGTGGCTGGGTATATAGCCTTAACGGGTATGTTTTCCTGGGACGGAATAACACACTTTTTCAAGCATACCATCAAATAACCCGCCAAGAAGGTAGGATCTAATAAAGGTTGAAGAGCCTGAGAATGAAAGCTCTCAAAGGACGTCCCAGCTTTGAAAACGTCCTTATCAGATTCGGCAACATAAGCATCTGTCTCGAAACTTGCGATTCTTTTCTCAACCTCCTTTTCAGAAACAGGAGAAAGGCGAGTAAAATTAGGATTACCCTTGGAAAAATTGGGTGTAAGATATTGCAGCCACTTCTTTGGCTTCAAACTGGGGGTGCCGGATGTGTGGGTACAAATATGATAGTGACAGAGTAATTCCCAGTAAGTATCATAGGCCAAAGGGTCCCGGGCCTTCAGCAGATAGAGTTCTTTCCTAGTTGGGACATACTCTTCATACGGTATGTCTCCCATGGGTAAGCCCGAAAATTCATATATTTCATGAAGGGCAAAAACCAATTCACCTCGAGGGCAGAAAATGGTTCAAGTATCAGATAGTACAATTCTAGTAGAGCAAAAAAATGGAATCTGCTAGCAGGAATACCATACTGAACAGCTCTGATAGCACGATGTAGCCCTGCGTAATGAAGTTGATCTCTGAAAGTCTTCAGGAAAAAGTCAGTCAAGACTGCCCACTCTCCTTTTGAAGAGTAGTGAACCCATCCTGGGGAACGAAAATCCTGAACAGAAAACTCCCCTTGTGCATTGGTGAATCGGTGCAGGAAAGTCTGTGCGATTATGGGAACCTCACCTCTGGGAAGGTCATGTTTAAGCAGTCCCGAAAGCAATCTACAAAAGTGTTTTCCAGTACTACGAGGAAAAGCACCTTGAGCATTGAAACCCTCCAATAAGATGTTGTCTTGTGGCCTGTTTAAGTGCTAGTCCATTCGTCTGGGCACGGAAAGGGATTGAAAAAATAAGAACAGATAAGACATCTCCATATTGGGGAGAAACAAGTAGCAACCTTCAACTTGACGAAGCCACTTGTAATCTCCATCTTCCAAACTGCTATCGGGCACTAAAACATGGTCCCCAAACAGAAAGGCAGGTTTACGTAGCGGAGACCGATCATCTCCTTCAAAAGGTGCCATAGTTATCAGTTCTCGTAATGATGAGCGAGAAGGATGGTGAATTTTGTCTTCTCTCTCTTGGCTGTCTGATGCTGTGCAATGTGGGAGGACATGATCAAATTTGAACTCTTTCTTCCCATCATAGCCATCTGAGTATCCGAAATAATGATCCTTAGGCTAAGGATTCAAGGCATAATCGACTGCAAAAGAGATTCAGATTCAAGATAAGAAAATTTCTGAGAAAGGGACTGTCTTTCGAAAGTTATTTTTATTACATCCATTAAAGGGTTCCTGCCGAACCACTATTAAACTAGAGATTGCTTGAGGATCTTGACGACCACTGCCAGCCGCATCGGAGGAAGAAATTTTCTTTGGCATCTTTTGCAGATTGAGAAAATCCTTCGCACAGAGAATCGAAAGCTATAGGAGGTTGAAGACGAGAAATCTGAGGAACTCTAATGAAGAACTCAGATCTCAAATTTCTTGAGATAATAGTAGTCTCTCTCATAAAGTGGAGGTTATATAGCAGATGATTTGATGGCCAAGATCTCTGGATAGACGTGATATCTAGCCCGAATCTCATGGGTGCCTTGGCATTTAATGCGGCTCAGAGAACGTCTCAATTCTTACACCATAAAAAGAAACTGCCTTCCAGCCTTTTCGCAACCAAAAAAAGTAAAAGCTCGCGTCCCTAATACAGAGTCGCGATCCTTCAGAAGTTTTAGTTTGTGACCTAACATAGAGTCACTTTCTTCTCCAAAGTGAAAGTTCGCGTCCCTAATACAGAGTCGCGATTCTTCAGAAATTTTAGTTTACGACCCTAACATAGAGTCATTGTCTTCTCCAACGCGAAAGCTCACGTCCCTAATACAGAGTCATGATTTTCTGAAAATATAGTTTGCGACCCTAACAAAGAGTCATTTTCTTCTCCAAAATGAATGTTCGCGATCCTAATAGAGAGTCGTGTTCCTTCCAAAGCAAAAGTTTGTGACCCTAATATAGAGTCGTCTTTTTCTCCAAAATGTGAATATGCGACCCTAACATAGAGTCATATATTTCAAGTATTGAAGATTGTGGCGCTAATACAGTGTCGCATTTTCTTTCAAAAGCAGCAAATTCACGGTGCTAATAAAGGGTTGTGTTCCTTTCAAAGATGAGAGTTCGAGATATGAAGGCAGAGTCATGCTGTCGGCAATCGAAAAAGAATTCTAATACAGAATTGTATTCCCAGAGAGATGAAAAATGAAGATTCTAATACAAAATAATATATCCAAAGTATTCCAAAACTTCTCAGAAATCATGAGAGGTTTAAAACTTTGGAGGGGGTTTTGTCGACGAAAAATTCTGGAAATCAAAGAAGATCTGCGAATTCAGAGTTGGAAGTTCGCAACTTGATGGATCCGCGAACCAGACGACAGAACATGTTCGCGAATCTAAAATTGAGATTCGCAATACTGCCCATAGCATCCGGGGAGGGGTTTAATACAAAGCCATTCAACCCGAACAAGAGAGTTGCCTCCTCGGATCGTGGAGCTAACTGCCAAACGAATGCAGCGGCACTACTTCTATCGGGGGAGCAACCACCTAACGAATATGACGGCACTTCTCGAGTAGTGGGAGCTAACGGTCGAGCAAATGAGGCAGGACGTTACACTAGAACCCCTATAAAAGGCTGAGGAGCGAAAGAGACATAGACAGACACAGACACAGATGTACATCTTCTCCTAAAAGTTACCTCTTGTGATCAAGAGTCAAGAGTCTTTCTTTTTTCCTTTAGCCAATGAAAGAAATTGCACGGAGTGTCAACGGAGAGCAGGATCGTCCTCCATAACTACATAAGAACCCAACTTTAAACAAAGAGGAAATCTATCTTCCTCATCTTTTGTAAACGCAAAACCGTTAGATTGTAATCTTTTATTAAAAAGACTTAATATAAAAGGCTTGCAATTTTCATGGCGAACAGGTGCACGGGTAGCCCCGGCCGTGCCATCCGCCGCGAACTGGACCACCCGTCCTCCCGAACCCACATGGCACGGTGCGTGGGCCGTCCCGGCCATGCCATCCGCCCCCGAACCGCACCGTCCCTCCGCCCGAGCTCGCACAACACGGTGCGTGGGCAGCCCCCGGCCATGCTATTCGGCCGGAACCAGACCGTCCGTCTGTCCGAACCCGCACGACACGGTGCGTGCGCAGCCCCGGCCGTGCCAGCCGCCCCGAACCGAACTATCTGTCCGCTCGAACCTGCACGGCACGGTACGCGGGCAGTCCCGGCTACGCCATCTACCCCAATCCGGACCGTTCGTCATGGCACGGTGAGCGGGCAGTCCCGGCCGAGCAATCCGCCCTGAACCAGACAGTTTGTCCACCTGAACCCACACGGCACGTGCAAGACAACCCATTCCCATGCCATCCGCCGAGAATCGGTCCGTTCGTCTACTCGAACCCGCAAGGCACGGTGCGCGGGCAGTCCCGGCCACCCCGAACCGGACCGTCCGCACGCCCGAACCCGACGGCACTGTGGGCGGGCAGCCCCGTCCATGCCATCCACCCCGAACCGGACCGTGCGTACATCCGAACCCGCACGGCACGGTGCGTGGGCAGTGCCATCTGCCCCAAACCGGACCGTCTGCCCACCCGAATTCGCAAGGCGTGATGCGTGAGCAGTATCGACCACCCCGAATCGGACAAACCGTCCGCCTGATCCCGCACGGCACGGTGCGTGGGCAGCCCTGGCCATGCCATCCGCCCCAATCTGGTTCGTCCATAGTCTCGGACCAGCATGGCATAGTGTGCAGGCATTTCCGACTGCCCTTAACCGGACCATCCGTCCGTCCAAACCGGCAAGGTATGGTGCACGGGTAGTCCCGTCCGCCCCGAACCGGGCCGTCTGTCTGTTTGAACCAGCACGGCATGGTACGCGGGTAGTCCCGGCCATGCCATCCACCCCGAACCAGACCGTCGGTCCACACATATGACACGACACGGTGAGCGGGCCGCACTGGCCGTGCCATCTGCTCCGAACCGGGTCGTCGGTCTGCCCGAATCTGCTTGGCATCGTGCGTGGGCATTCTCGGCCAGGCCATCGGCCCTGAACTAGACCATCCGTGCACGACACTGTGCACGACAGCCCTGTTCGTGCCATCCGCCCCAAACCGGACCATGCGTATGGCCGAACCCGCACGGCACGGTCTGCGGGCAGTGCCATCCACCCTGAATCGGACCGTCTGCTCGCTCGAACGCGCAAGGCACAGTGCGCGGGCAGTCCCGACAGCCCCGAATCGGACCATCCGTCCGTCGGATCCTACACGGTATGGCGTGCGGGCAACCCCGGCCATACCATCCGCCCCGAACCAGTCCCCCTGCACGCCCGAACCAGCAAGGCCCAGTGCGTGGGTAGTCTCAACCGCTGCGAACCGGACCGTCTGTAGGCCCGAAACCCCACGGCACTGCGCGCGGGCAGCCCCGTCCGTGCCATCCACCCGAACCGATCCATGCGTATGGCGGAACCCGCAAGGCACGGTGCGCGGGCAGTGCCATCCACCCTGAACCGGACCGTTTGCTTGCTCGAACGCGCAAGGCACAATGCGCGGGCAGTCCTGACTGCCTCGAATCAGATTGTCCGTCCGTCGAATCCTGCACGGCACGGCGCGCGGGCAGCTCTGGCCATGCCATCTGCCCAGAACCGGTCCGCCCGCCCGCCCGCCCGAACCAGTAAGGCCAGGTGCGCAGGCGGTCATGACTGCCCCGAACCGGATCGTCCGTACCCCCGAACCAGCACGACACTGTGCGTGGGCAGCCCTTTCCGTGCCATCCGTCCCGAACCGAACCATGCGTACGGCCGAACCCGCACGGCGCAGTGCGCGGGCAGTGCCATCCACCCCGAACCGGATCGTCTGCTCGCTCGAACACGCAAGGCATGGCGTGCAGGCAGTCCCGACCGCCCCAAATCGGACCATCCGTCCATTGGATCCCACACGGCACGGTGCGCGGGCAACCCCGGCCATGCCATCCACCCTAAACCAGTTCGTCTGCCTGCCCAAATCCACAAGGCCCGGTGCGTGGGTAGTCCTGACCGCCCCGAACCAGACTGTCCGTACACCCGAACTCGCAGGCACTTTGTGCGGGCGCCCCGTCCGTGCCATCCGCCCCTAACCGAACCGTGCGTACAGCCGAACCTGCAAGGTATGGTGCACGGGCAGTCCCGACCACCCCGAATAATACTGTCCGTCCACTTGATCCCGCACGGCACGGTGCACGGGTAGCCCTGACCATGCCATCCACCCCAACCGGTCCATCCGTTCGCTCGAACCTGTAAGGCACGGTACGCGGGCAGTCCCGACCACCCCGAACCGGACTGTCCGACCGCTCGAACCCGCAAGTCACGGTGTGCAGGCTGTTCTGATTGCCTCGAACAGGACCGCCCGTCCGCCCAAACCCTCACGACACTGTGCACGGGTAATCAGTTTTATAATATTTGCCCCCAACAGGACTGTCCGTCCGACCGAACCCGCACGGCACGGTACGAGGACTGTTTTGGCCGAGCCATCAGCCTTGAACCGGACCGACCGTCGGCCTGAACTCGCGCGGCACTGTGCGCATGCAGCCCCACCCCGAACCGGACCGTCCGCCCACATGAACCGGCACGGCATGGTGCCCGGACAATCCCGTTAGTCCCGAACCGGGCCATCCGTCTATCCGAATCGGCACAGCACGTAGGCATTCCCAGCCGAGCCATCCGCCCCAAGCTGGACAGTTGCTCTACCCATACGACACATCACTGCACGGTGAGCGGGCAGTACAACCCATGCCATCCGGCTGGTCGATCTTCTTGAATCTGCACGGAACGGTGCACTGGCAGTCTAGGCCGTATCATCGGCCTTGAACCGGACCGTTCGTATGTTCGAACCTGTACGGCACTGTGCACGGGTAGTCCCGGCCGTGCCCTCTACCCCCATCGGACAATTCGTACGCCTGAACCCACACGGCATGGTGCGCAAGGATGGCCATCTGCCCCGAACCAAACCGCCCGCCCGAACGCGCACGGCACAGTGCGCGGGCAGTCCCGGCCGCCCCGAATTGGTTCGTCCATCCTCATGAACCCGCAAGGCACGGTGCGTGGGCAGTCCTGATCGCTCCGAACCGGACCATTTGCCCGCCTGAATCCGCAAGGCACGGTGCGTAGGCTGTCCTGACCGCCCCTAGCCGTACCGTCCATCCACCTGGACCCGCATAGCACGATGTGCGGGCGGTTCTGGCCGTGCCATTCACTGTGAACCGGGCCATCCGTCCATCGGAACACGCACGGCACGGTGAGCGGGCATGGCCATGCACCCCGAACCGAATCGTCATACGCCCGAACCTGAAGGGCACGGTGCGCGGGCATGCCATCCACCCCGAACAGAACCATTTGTCCACACGTATGTGCACGGCACGGCGCACGGGCAGTTCCGGCTGCCCTGAATCGGTCCGTCCATTTGCACGAACCCCAAAGGCACGGTGCGCGGGCAGTCCCGACCGCCCCAAACTGGACCGTCCGTTCGCCCGGACCAGCTGTACCATCCCCCTTGAACCATGCCGTCTGTCTGCCGAAACCTGCACAGCACGGTGCACAGGCATGGCCATCTTCCTCGAACCGAACTGTTCATATGTCCGAACCTGCACAGTACAGTGCGCGGGCATGGCCATCCGCCCCGAACCGTGCGTATGCCTGACCCTGCATGGCACGATGCGCGGGCATAGCCATCACCCCCAGCCAAACCGTCTGTCCGCCCGAACCGAACCGTCCGTCCGTCCGTCCCGAATCAAACCGTCCGTCCGCCCCGAACTGAACCGTCCGTCCATATGCCCGAGCCTGCACGGCACGGTGCTCGGGCTGTCTTGGCCGCATCGAACCTGTCCGTCTGACCGCCCGAACCTGCAAGGTATGGTGTGCAGGCTGTCCCGAATGCCCCGAATCTTACTGTCCGTCCACCCAAACCCACAGGGCACGATGTGCAAGCGGTTCCTACTATGCCATCTACCCCGAACCAGGCCATTCGTACGCTGGAACCCGCACGGTACGGTGTGTGGGCATGGCTATCCGCCCTGAACTGAACCGTTCGTATGCCCGAACCTGCACGACTCGGTGTGCGAACATGGCCATCTGCCTCGAACCGAACCGTCCGTCCTCCAGAACGCGCACGACACGATGCGTGGGCAGTTCTGGCCACCCCTAACCGGTCTGTCCGACCATCCGATCCGCACCATCCGTTAGCCATAACCCGCACGGCACGTTGAGTGGGCAGTCTCCGCTACCCCGGAAATGGACTGGCCATTCGCCTGAACCTGCACAACACGGTGCTGGAGAGTAAAACAGAATCCGTCCGAGTGTTTTTTGGCATCCCCTTGGGTCTCGGCCTTTCAGGGTGTTCGGGACGTCCCTGCCATGCCAAACACCACAAACCACCTTGTCACTGGACCGAAACCTATACTGTATAGTCTGCGAGCTGTTTCGGCCATGCTAGGCGCTCTGAACCGGACCTGGCACTGGCATGGAACCCCCTCTGCGAGCGGGTGGGATGGCGAATGTGAGCAATGCAGTGGCCCTGAACAACCCTGCGCTCTGACCGGGCGGGGTCCGAGTGCCGCCGCTCAAGTCCCCAGTGCAGAAGAGCGAAACAAAATCTGTCCAAGTTTTTTGCGTAACCCCTCGTGGCTCGCGGGCTGCAGAAGGGGATGTGCTGGGGAAGGGACGAATCTATGCGACGAGGGGCTGGATCTCAATGGATCATGGTAGCAAGGCCACTTTGCCACTTACAATGCTCCGTCGCGTATTTAAGTCATCTGCAAAGGATTCAGCTTGCCGACTATTGGAATTTCACTCCAAGGGTGCAGCTGTGTGTTCACCGCACGAGCCGTGGCCTTCAACATGTGCCCGTGGGGGCGCAAGCGCCCCTACTGTGGGTCGGGAGGCAGTCGACTGGTGCTGGCGCCGCTTCTCTAGCCTGGATTCTGACTTAGAGGCGTTCAGTCATAATCCGGCATATGGTAGCTTTGCGCCACTGGCTTTTCAACCAAGCGCGATGACCAATTGTGGAATTAACGGTTCCTCTTGTACTAGGTTGAATTACTATTGCGATGCGACCATCAGCAGGGTAAAATTAACTGTCTCACGACAGTCTAAACCCAGCTCACGTTCCCTATTGGTGGGTGAACAATCCAACACTTGGTGAAATCTGCTTTGCAATGTTTGGAAGAGCCGACATCGAAGGATCAAAAAGCAACGTCGCTATGAATGGTTGGCTGCCACAAGCCAGTTATCCCTGTGGTAACTTTTCTGACACCTCTAGCTTCAAATTCCGAAGGTCTAAAGGATCGATAAGCCATGCTTGCACGGTTCATATTCGTACTAGAAATCAGAATCAAACGAGCTTTTACCCTTTCGTTCCACACGAGATTTCTGTTCTCGTTAAGCTCATCTTAGGACACCTGCGTTTTCTTTTAATAGATGTGCTGCCCCAGCCAAACTCCCCACCTCACAATGTCTTCTGCCTGGATCGCCCCACGTAGAGCACCCTTGGAGCCAAAAAGAGGGGCTGGGCCCGCCTCCATCTCATGGAATAAGTAAAATAATGATAAAAGTAGTGGTATTTCACTTCCGTCGGGTGAACCAGCTCCCATTTTCCTACACCTCTCAAGTCATTTCCCAAAGTCGGACTAGAGTCAAGCTCAAAAGGGTCTTCTTTCCTCACTGATTCTGCTAAGCCTGTTCCCTTGACTGTGGTTTCACTGGATAGTAGACAGAGATAGTGGGAATTTCGTTAATCCATTCATGCGCGTCACTAATTAGATGACGAGGCATTTGGCTACCTTAAGAGAGTCATAGTTACTCCCGCCGTTTACTTGCGCTTGGTTGAATTTCTTCACTCTGACATTCAGAGCACTGGGCAAAAATCACATTGTGTTATCATCCACAGGGACAATCACAATGCTTTGTTTTAATTAAACAGTTAGATTCCCCTTGTCCGTACCAGTTCTGAGTCGGCTGTTCGATGCCCGGGTGAGGCCCTACCTCGCGGGTAGCCGTTCCCAGTCTGTCCCCTGGCCGATACACGGCGACTCTCTCTCGCCACGGGTGCGGCTCGAGCAGTCCGCCGACAGCTAACGGGTTCGGGGCAGGGACCCCGTGCCCAGCCCTCAGAGCCAATACTTTTACCGAAGTCGCGGATCCATTTTGTCGACTTCCCTTGCCTACACTATTCCATTGGCCAGAGGCTGTTCACCTTGGAGACCTGATTCGGTTATGAGTACGACCAGGCGTGGGCGGCACCCGGTCCTCTAGATTTTCAAGGGTCGCCAGGGGCGCACCGGACACCGCGCGACGTGCGGTGCTCTTCCAGTCACTGGACCCTACCTCCGGCTAAGCCGTTTCCAGGGTGGACGTAAGCAGAAAAGATAATTCTTCCTGAGGCCCCCGCCAACGTCTCCGGACTCCCTAACGTTGTTGTCTGCCGCCACATCCCGGCTTGGGAATTTTAACCTGATTCCCTTTTGGAGCTCACGTGGTGACACGCTGTTTGATGGGCTTGCCCGGTCCCTTAGGATCGGCTAACCCATGTGCAAGTGCTGTTCACATGGAACCTTTCCCCTCTTCGGCCTTCAAAGTTCGCATTTGAAGATTTGCTACTACCACCAAGATCCACACCGACGGCCGCTCCGCCCGGGCTCGCGCCCCAAGTTTTGCGGCGGCTGCCGTGCCCTCCTATTCATCAGGGCATGACAATCGCCCCGATGGCCGGGTGTGGGTCGCATCTTAAGCACCATCCATTTTCGTGGCCAGTTGCTTCGGTAGGTGAGTTGTTACACACTCCTTAGCTGATTTCGACTTCCATGACCACTGTCCGGCTGTCCTAATCGGCCAACACCCTTTGTGGGTTCTAGGTTTGCGCGCTATTGGGCACCATAACCCGACTTTCGATTCATCTTGCATCACCAGTTCTGCTTACCAAAAATGGCCCACTTGGAGCTCTCGATTCCGTGGCGCGGCTCTTCGAAGCAGGCGCGCCGTCCTACCTATTTAAAGTTTGAGCATAGGTCGAAGGCGTTGCGCCCCTGATGCCTCTAATCATTGGCTTTACATGATAGAACTCGCACGCGGGCTCCAACTATCCTGAGGGAAACTTCGGAAGGAACCAACTACTATATGGTTCGATTTGTCTTTCGGCCCTATACCCAAGTTAGATGAACGATTTGCACGTCAGTATCACTTCGGGCCTCCACCAGATTTTCCTCTAGCTTCACCCCGCTCAGGCAAAGTTCACCATATTTCGGGTCCCAACAGGCATGCTCCACTCGAACCCTTCACCGAAGATCAGGGTCGTCCGCCCGGGCTTGGGCACTAGTGCAGCCCACAACGTTCCACGCACCGAGCCGAGTGGCGGACCAGCCCCGCATGGGCCGTTCCGCATCCGGCCGACGTGCATCGCCGGCCCCCATCTGCTTCCCTCCAGACAATTTCAAGTACTCTTTGACTCTCTTTTCAAAGTCCTTTTCATCTTTTCCTTGCGGTACTTGTTCGCTATCGGTCTCTCGCTGCTATTTAGCCTTGGACAGATTTACTGTCTAACTGGGGCTGCAGTCCTAAGCAACCCGACTCGCGGATAGCGCCTCGTGGTGCGGCAGGATCCGGGCCAGACGGGGCTCTCACCCTCCCTGGTGCCCCTTTCTAGAGGAGTTGGGCCCGACCATCCCTGGTGCCCCTTCCCAAAGGACTTGGGCCCGGTCTGTCACTGAGAACGCTTCTCCAGACTACAATTCGGGAAGTGCAGCCGCCCGATTCCCAAGCTGGGCTCTTCCCAGTTCGCTCGCCGTTACTAGGGAAATCCTCATAAGTTTTTTCTCCTCCATTTACTGATATGCTTAAGCTCAGCGGTTGGCCCCGCCTAACCTGTAGTCGAGTTCCATGGGGCGTGTATGAGCACACCCGACGGTCTGGGTTCCTTGCATGCACCGTTGCAGCTGGGGTGGAGGCAGTGTCCGGCACCGTACATGTCCGTCCACCACTCGCCGCATCTGTTCCTGGCCGGCGGTCTGCACCTGGGCCCGCCGCGCCGCAAGGCATGTGGGGCCAATCTCCGCATCCATGCCCGCCACCACCCCTGCTCGAAGGGTGGCTTAGTGTGCGCAGAGCGACACAAGGCATGACACCAATGCAGGCGTGTCCTCGGACGGATAGCCTTGGGAGAAACTCGTGCTCAAAGACTCGATGGTTCATAGGATTATGCAATTCACACCAAGTATCGCATTTCTCTTCGTTCTTCATCGATGCGAGAGCCAAGATATCCGTTGCCGAGTGTCGTAAAATTTCAACCTATATGGAAGGATCGCACCACACGCCAGAACCAAGATGCGGCGCTCTCCCAGACTGTGAATGTTCCTTGGCACCCACCGCGCGGGGTATTGTTCCCGCCGCTCATCCTACAACGAGGCAGGATGCCCCGGCCATGGGTGCCCCACGGTGGCGGGGTCAGGTGGGTGATTTCTGCCATCCCTCTGCCTCTGCGAGAGCGTTGACGGGTTTGCGATTGTCTGTTCGGGCCTCGACAATGATCCTTTCGTAGGTTCACCTACGGAAACCTTGTTACGACTTCTTCTTCCTCTAAATGATAAGGTTCAGTGGACTTCTCGCTACGTCGCGAGCAGCAAACTGCCCCCGTCGCCACAATCCGAACACTTCACTGGACCATTCAATCGGTAGGAGCAACAGGCAGTGTGTACAAAGGTCAGGGATGTAGTCAATGCGAGCTGATGACTCGTGCTTCTAGGAATTCCTCGTTGAAGACCAACAATTGCAACGATCTATCCCCACCACGATGAAATTTTCGAAGATTACCCGAGCCTATTGGCCAAGGCTATAGACTCGTTGAATACATCAGTGTAACTCACGTGAGGCCTAGAACATCTAAGGGTATCACAGACCTGTTATTGCCTAAAACTTCTGTGGCCTAAGCGGCCATAGTCCCTCTAAGAAGCTAGCTGCAGAGGATGCCTCCGCATAGCTAGTTAGCAGGCTGAGGTCTCGTTTGTTAATGGAATTAACCCGACAAATCGCTCAACCAACTAAGAATGGCCATGCACCACCACCTATGGAATCAAGAAAGAGCTCTCAGTCCAATCCTTACTATGTCTGGACATGGTAAGTTTCCCCGTGTTGAGTCAAATTAAGCCGCAGGCTCCACTCCTAGTGGTGCCCTTCCATCAATTCCTTTAAGTTTCAGCCTTGCGACCATACTCCCCCCGGAACCCAAAAACTTTTATTTCTCATAAGGTGCCGGTAGGG
This sequence comes from Dracaena cambodiana, assembly GCA_036321105.1. Lineage (NCBI taxonomy): Eukaryota > Viridiplantae > Streptophyta > Magnoliopsida > Asparagales > Asparagaceae > Dracaena > Dracaena cambodiana. The sequence continues at coordinate 13,901,335 of JAYEPQ010000017.1, forward strand.
TCCTAAAAGCAACATCCGCTAATCCCTGGTTGGCATCGTTTACGGTTGAGATTAGGACGGTATCTGATCGTCTTGGAGCCCCCAACTTTCGTTCTTGATTAATGAAACATCCTTTGTAAATGCTTTCGCAGTTGTTCGTCTTTCATAAATCCTAGAATTTCACCTCTGATTATGAAATACGAATGCCCCTGACTGTCCCTCTTAATCATTACTCGAATCCCGACGGCCAACAAAATAGGACCAAAATCCTGTGATGTTATCCCATGCTAATGTATACAGAGCATAGACCGAAATCCTGTGAGCACTCTAATTTCTTCAAAGTAACGGCACCGGAGGCACGACCAGGCTAGTAAAGGCCAGGAACACATCGCCGACAGAAGGGACGGGACGACCGGTGCACATCGGAAGGCGGACCGGCTGGCCCAACCCAATGTCCAACTACGAGCTTTTTAACTACAACAACTTAAATATACGCTATTGGAGCTAGAATTACCGCAGCTGCTGGCACCAGACTAGCCATCCAATGGATTCTCGTTAAGGGATTTAGACGTACTCATTCCAATTACCAGACTTGTAAGAGCCTGGTATTGTTATTTATTGTCACTACCTCCCCATGTCAGGATTGGGTAATTTGCGCGCCTGCTGCCTTCCATAGATGTGGTAGCCGTTTCTCAGGCTCCCTCTCCAGAATCGAACCCTAATTCTCCGTCACCCGTCACCACCATGGTTGGCCTCTATCCTAACATCAAAAGTTGATAGAGCAAAAATTTGAATGATGCATCGCCGGCACGAGGTCCGTGCGATCCGTCGAGTTATCATGAATCATCAGAGCTGCGGGCCAAGCCCGCATCGGCCTTTTATCTAATAAATGCATCCCTTCCGGAAGTCAGGTTTTGTTGCACGTATTAGATCTAGAATTACTATGGTTATCGAAGTAGCACATACCATCAAACAAACTATAACTGATTTAATTAGCCATTCGTAGTTTCACAGTCTGAATTTGTTCATACTTACACATGCATGGCTTAATCTTTGAGACAAGCATATGACTATTGGCAAGATCAACCATGAAGCACACCCTTGACGACGTCTGTGCTGCTGGGGTGCCCTCTCGAGCACTGGAGGATGGGCCATCGGCAGGCGGGACGTCGTTCATACATAGGTAGCCGAATCGCAACCGAGTAGAGGAGCGGGGGGCAGCAGACCCCTAGCCCTCGTCAAATCCATAGCACCCGTGAGCCCTGGCAAGTCCTCGACAGCCTATCAGAGTGAATGGCCATGTATGGCCATCGTTTGGTGGCTGTCGCGGACCCCCATGTGTGCCTCCCCTGCCGCATCAAGCGTACGGAGGAGAGCAGTCAGGATAATCCGACAAAATTGGTTTCCTAAGGAATATGGTTTGCTGCACAGGCAGCGGGGCAATGCATCGAGGAGGACACTACTGCGGGTGTGAACCAGTGAAGGGAAAGCAGCGCCAGCGGTCGGCTACGCAGTGGCAGGGGCCCGCCGGGACATCCTGAACTGAAACCACTCACATGCCGACATGGAAGCTGCCATGGAAGGTCGGAATGCTCGTGGTGGTCGTGCCCAAGCAGATGGCTCAGGCAGCAACTCGCAACAGGACATCGGTGCGCACGCAACGTAGCTTTGCCGAGCAGGGGTCTGAGAGAGCCAGCTAGACCTGGGGGTCTAGCCTCCCCAGGCCACCCCACAGGCTCCACTGCAAAAATAGCCAAGAAAAAGGGGCCAAACCGGCCTCCCGAACACCGAAAGCCAAGCAAAACGGGCCGAACCGGCCTCCCGAGCATGTAAAAACCAACAGAAAAGAGCAAAACAAGCAGAAATGGCCACCAGAGCACCTAAAAGCCAACAAAAACGAGAGAAACGGGCCAAACCAGCCTCTCGAGCACCATAAAGCTGACAAAATCGAGCAAAACGGGCCCTACCAGCCAGCCCGGGCCTCCGCCAGACATGGCCGAAACTCCGACAATGGTCGGCGGGGCGGAATCGACCTCCTGTGCACCTTAAGGCCGACAAAAATGGGCAAAACAGGCAAAACTGGCCTGCTCGAGCCTCCGCCGGACATGGCCGGAACTCCGGCGAGGGCCGCCGGTGGCGCCGGTCACACAGCTGCCCCCCGAGGCGGATCGCGTGGTGGGGTGGGCCGTCCACCCGAGCCAAAGGGTTCGCTCCGCACACTCCATGGCTGCTCCCTGTCATGTCCAGGCGGTGCCGGAACTCTGGCGATGGCCGGTGGGGTGAAACAGACCTCCGGAGCACCTTAAAGCAAAAAAAAAATGAGCAAAACGGGCCAAACAGGCCTATCCGAGCCTCCGCGGGACATGGCCAGAACCCCGGCGATGGCCAGCAGCGCGCCGGCCTGACAGCCGCCCCCCGAGGCACACCGCGTGGTGGGGTGGGCCGCTCACCCGAGCCAAAGGGGCCTACCCCTACCATGCCTAGACGGTGCCATGGCCTGCCCATGCCATGCCCAAACGGTGCCATGGCCTGCCTCTACCAGACGGTGCCATGGCTCCTGTTTGCCTGCCACCCTACTACCTTATAACAGGTTTTAACCTTAATTAGTCCTCTGCAGAACCAAGTGTCTCTACTAGCTCAATTTTTTCAAAAGAGGTTGGACAACCTCAGAGTGGAAAAAGTGGCTATTCCTGAGGAATGGACCCTCAAGACTTGAGCGCCTTGTGCGCACGGGGGTGTTCCGCCCACACGGTGCGACAATTTTCCCTCAGGATTGCTATTCTGGCCGTGCCACTCGGCCCGAGTAGCCATGGCACTCGGCCAAAACAACCCATGAGCCCAGCCACGTGGTTGTGGTAGCCGTTATGGCTATGCCAGGAGCCCCGAACCAGCACGTCGCACAACCAGAACCATCACGGAGTGGTGCAAGGCCTTTTCCGCCCCTGCAAGCCACCATGAACCGGACCGTCGGTTAGCCCGAGCCCGCATGGGAAGGTACGAGGGCAGTTCTGGCTATGCCATTCGCCCGGAACCCGACCGTCAGTCTGCCCGAACCCGCACGACACGGCGCCCGAGCAGTGGGGGTGGTGCTATCAGCCCCGAACCGGACCGTCCGCTGGCCCGAACGCGCACGGCACGGTGTGCGGGCAGCTACGGCCATGCCATCCGCCCCAAAAGCGGACCGTCCATCGGCCCGAACCCCTACGGCACGGCGCACGGGCTGCCCCGACTGTGCCATTCGCCCCGACCGGACCGTCCGTCCTCCCGAACCCGCACAACACGGTGCAAGGGCTGTCCTGGCCATGCCATCCGCCCTGAACCGCACTGTCCATCCGCACGACACGGTGTGTGGGCAGCCTCGGCCGTGCCATCCAGCCCGAAACGGACCGTCCGTTCTCCAGAAATGGCACGGTGCGCGGGTGGTCCCGGCCGTGCCATCCGCCCCCAACCGGACCGTTTGTCGGCCCAACCCCGAATGGCACAGTGCGCGGGCAGTCCTAGCCATGCCATCCGCCTCGAACCGGACCATCCGTCATGGCACGGTGAGCGGGCAGTCCTGGCAGAGCCATTCACCCTGAACCGGATCGTCCGTCAGTCGAAACCCGCATGGCACGTGCGCGGGCAGCCCCTTGCCACGCCATCTGCCCCAAATCCATCCGTCCGTCTGCCCGAAGCCGTAAGGCACGGTGCGCGGGTAGTCCCGACCGCCCCCGGACCATCCGTACGCCCGAACCTACACAGCATTGTGCGGAAGCAGCCCCGTCCGTGTCGTCCGCCCTTTACCAGACCGTGCGTACGGCCAAACCCACACGGCCTGGTGCGCTAGTAGTGCCCTCCGCCCCGAACCAGACCTCCCACCCGAACGCGCAAGGCACAGTGCGCGGGTAGTCCCAACCGCCACAAATCGGACCGTCTGTCCGCCGGATCCCGCACGACACGGTGCATGGGTAGCCCTAGCCCTACCATCAACTCTGTACCGGTTCATCCGCCCGCGCGAACCGGCAAGGCCTGGTGCGCTGGCAGTCTCGACTGCCCCAAACTGGACTGTCAGTACGCCTGAACCCGCACGGCATTGTGCGTGTGTTGCCTTGTTTGTTCCATCCGCTCGAACCCGCACGACACGGTGCACGGGCAGTGCCATCCGCCTCGAATCAGATAAACGCACAAGGCACGGTGCGCAGGCAGTTCCTACTGCCCCAAATCGGACCGTCCGTCCGATTGATCCCACATGGCCATCCGCACCCAATCGGTCCATCCGTCTACTCGAACTCGCAAGGCATGGTGCGCGGGCAGTCCCGACCACGCGAAACTGGACCGTACGATTGCACGAACCCGCAAGGCACAGTGCGTGGGCCGTCTCAACTGCCCCAAATCGGATCGTCCATCCTCCCGAACCCGCACGGTACTCTGCACGGGCAGTCCATTCCATAATATCTACCCCGAACAGGACGTCCGTCCAACCGACCCCGCACGGCACGGTGCGAGGATAGTCCTGGTCGAGCCATCCGCCCCGAACTGGACCTACTGTCCAATCGAACCCGCACAGCGTTGTGCGCGGGTAGTCCCGCGCGAATAGGACCGTCTGCCCACACGAACCGTCATGGCACGGTGTGTGAGCAGTCCTGTCCGCCTCGAACCGGGCCATCCGTCCATCCGAATCGGCACGGCATGGTATGCGGGCATTCCCAGCCGAGCCATTCGCCCCGAACGGACCGTCGGTTCGCGAATATGGTACGACACGGTGAGCGGGAAATACTGTTCGTGCCATCTACCCCGAACCGGGCTGTCAGTCGGCCTGAACCCGCACGGAATGGTGCGCGGCAGTCCAGGCCATGCCATCGGCCATGAACTGGACCGTTCGTACGCTCGAACCCGTACGACACTGTGCACGGACAGTCCCGACCATGCCATCCTCCCCCACCGGACGTCCGTACAGCCGAACCCACATGGTACGATGAGTGGGCATGGCCATCCACCTCGAATCGAGCCGTCTATTGGTAGTGAAAATTTCTAAGTAAATAAAGTTTTCTACAATAGAACGCAAAGCTAAATCAGTAGCTCCGTGTTTGGCTATATTAGCCTCGCGTTTGAGTAAAACGCGGAGCTATTCAATAACTCCGCATTCTGGTTCTTTAGCTCCTCATTTTGATGCTATTAGCTCCGCATTAGTAGGTAACCAGAATCTCAAATTGATTGAGATTATGATTTGGGCTTATCCAAATACCTAAATTAAGTCTGATCAGAACTCTAAATCAAATGTTTTAAATCAAAACTAAGATATTTGATTGGAATCCTTATGAGAAAAAATTCTATCTAGGTAGAAACTCTCATATGATCCTAAGGCTATAAATACCCTCTTGGGGAAGAAGCCCTAGGGGCCTTCTTTTTTTTGGCATCTTAGGTCTTTTTTTGGAGTTTTGGAGAAGTTCGAGTTACGCATGGAGCCTTGAATGAATCAAGACCAGAGAAGATCATCTATAGTCGGCCGCCATCTTCAAGAGAAGAGTTCGACGTCAGATCGTCTAAAGGAGCTGCTTGACAGATCCCATCGCCACACAGATCCCACGTTTATATTGTAAAAGAGAGCGATTGAGATATAAAATCCTCTCGTTTGTTCTTTTTTCTCTTGTTCACTTTCGTTGTAATTTAAATTAGTTTAATGGAAGGAACGCAAAGAATTTCTGCTGCGAACAAACTGGCGACCACAGTGGGAGCCGTCTCTTTCACTAAAGAAGAGATTGTGGCGCAATTGGACGTCGATATGATCGGATCCAACGTAGACATGTTAGTCGTTGAAATCGACCAGCAGAAGTACGAGGAGTACCTCTCCTCTGAGTCAGGTAACCTGAACGAGACACGACACTATCATTGCGTGCGCTCCAAAACCCGAGCAACGGGTAAAAAGGTATCCATCGATGAACGGGGATCCTTGGAGACCGCGGCTATAGAGCCGGTGATAGGATAGGAAATCCTAGCAGAGGATGGCCCCTCTACTGCCGAAGAAAGCCCGAAAACTGGATTAACTAGAACCCACCAAACTCCAAAATAGAAATCGGAGAGCAAGGCGAAAAGCCCTCAAAGCCCGCATTGAATGCGAGGCTACTTTCATAGAATGCCAGGCTATGGTCCCTCGCAAACTGACTCGCGCTAATCGCGAGATCAGTCATTATCGCATTAAACGCAAAGTTACAACTTGCATTGATCGCAAGGAAAAACCAGCGTGTGATTCTCCACGCGAGGCTATTACTGAGCTTAGTAAGGAACGCGAAGCCAGTAAGATTTGCGTTAATCACAATATCTCTGACACTCGCGATAAACGCGAGTATAAAGTTTCCTTAAAACCAGCATGTGATTTTTTTTGCGAGGCTACTACTGGGCTTAGCGATAAATGCGAAGTCAGTAGCACTTGCGATAAACGCAAGATTACTTACGCTCGCAAGGAACGCGAGGATAAAGATTCCTTAAAGCCAGCGTGTGATACTCCACACGAGGTTTTTAGTAGGTTTAGCGATAAACGCAAAGCCAGTACAACTTGCGAGAAACGCAAGATTTTTGACACTTGCGAGGAATGCGAGGATAAAAATTCCTTACAGCCAGCATGTGATTCTCCACGCGAGACTAATACTAAGGTTAGTGAGAAACGTGAAGCCAGTAGTACTTGAGAGAAATGCAAGATACCTCAGCTCCGCGTAAATCGCGAAGACGATTGCAAATTGTCGTTAATCGTAAAAATCATGCTCGAAGCGAAGTTTTAACTTGCGTTAATAGTAAAAGTAAGCCAGCGTGCAAAAATTTTCTTCCACGCGGGGCTAAGATTCCAGAAGATAAACTTCTGAAGAAATGCCAAGCCAACATAAAATGCGAGGCTAGCGTAGCAAAATGCGGAGCTATTTTCAGGCCCGCGACACAAAACGGAAGCTAACTTTCAGCCCCGTACTCCAAAATGCGAAGCTATCTTTCAGCTCCGCGTAGATCAACCTGAATATCAAATCAGGGCTGATCGTCACACTAATGGATCAGAACTGGACTCCAGTAGTCTCTAGAAGCTTCAGTGGGCCCCTAGAAACGCTCAGCAGATGAGTAGACCCCACAACTTCATGATTAAAGTCACCGACCTCAGGGAGTACTTAACCAAGAAGAGAAGTATAGAACAAGTTCAATCCAAATCTTCTTGTCATTGCCAACAACTTATGACGACGGTATCTGCTGTAGTAGATAATTGTTGCTACAATAAGAATAGGGTATCGGTGTTCGATCGATTAACTGAGTCGGACAAAAACCCTGCTACGAAAACGAAAAGAATGGAGAATTGTAACCTCCAATATGGTTGGAAAGGGGAAGAAGGTTGTAGAGATGTATAATGATTCAGAATCAAGTGATGAAGAACCTCATCACAACACCCGACTTAAGTCAGGAGCTGTCCCGCCTAGAAACTATAAGAAACTTGCAAAAGGTTCTTATGACGATGACAACGATAATTCGGCTATAACTTCACCTCATTCCTCTGCATCATCTCGGCTACAGAGGTCAGCATCACACATGGCGGATAAATATGATGATATCGATCAAAGATTTGAAGTGCAGGAAAAGATGATTCGGGAGCAACAAAAGACAATTGAAGATTTAGAATGATGCTCCTGAAAGTGGTCGAAAATACTCAGAAGGTTGTTGAGGATAACGCTAAGAAAGAAAAAGAAACCTTGTTCAACAAACTGAACGAGGAAGATAAAGAAGAAAAAGCCCACTCAACACATGAGGATGAGTACAAATATTCTTTTCATGATCCACATGAAGAGAAAATTGAGAAATTGCAAAGTCAACTCGAAGCACTAATGCACAAAAAGAAGTTGAAAGAATTGGGGGTCTCAAGACCATATCCACCTAAATGGGATATGGTACCATACCCTCAGAAATATATACCGCTCAAACTGGAGCCATATGATGGGGAAGGGTCTCCCAGTCAACATATTTACTATTTCTTGTCCCAATTAGGACATTTGATGGGCAATGACCCAGTAATGACCAAGGTATTCGCAAGTACCTTGCGAGGGCTTACCTTTACTTGGTTTATGCAGCTGCCCCAGGTACTATTAATACCTGGTTTGATGTTGAGAAACTATTTCTCTCACGTTTTTTTGAGGATGATACTGAAATTACGGTTCATTCCCTTCTTGCAATTAAACAAGGGGAACAAGAAACAGTAAAAGACTTCATAGAAAGGTTCCGGGAGAAGTCCGTGCATTGCGAACACGTAATGGTCCAGGAAACTCTAGTCGAGACATGTCGACATAATCTTAAGACTAACGTGCTCCTAAAAATGGAGGCCGTAGAGTCTAGGACATGGAGGGATTTGCTCAAACAGGTAGAGCAAGCCGAAGATTTGATTCGTGGAGTTGAAGAGTCTCGTGGATCAAGAAGTACTGGAAGTAGTAGGTCATACGCCCAAAATAACAATAAAAATAAAGGTAAAGCGGCAATGGCATCAAAGACAGCTCCACAAAAGACAAATCCTCCGAGCCCAAAGCCCCAAAATCAAAAGGGCATAAGGCAAAATAGGCCTCAACAGGAGAGGACCTATACTTTTAAGGCGGAACAGATGCCTACCCTCTTTCACCTACTCCTGAGGAAGGGAATGTTGAAACTTCTGGAGAATAGGAAACCGGAGGACGCTGGCAAGACCAACGACTCCAATTATTGCCTTTACCACCGAAATGTTGGACACCCCATTAAGAATTGTTACCCCCTAAAGAACAGAATTCAAGCACTAATAGAGGCTAGAGTTCTGATGCTTAAAGAGGAACAAAAGAAAGTTACTTCCAATATGGCAACCATAGTGGTTGGAACCCATGAGTTCCTTGCAGGGATAACCCCAATTCCAAAGGGGAAGTTGGTTACGAAAAACCATGACCCGCACAATAAGGCTCAAGAAGAACTTGTCCCCGTAACAACCCAAAAGGGGAAGTTATGTGGGTCTACTCTGATTTATTACAGGATGAACAGTGGACATGACCACAAGGGGTCAAAGGAAAAAGCGGACTGTTAATGCCATTTCTGCAGAGATAAAGAAAGAATATATAATTTCGGGAGCCTTCACAGATTCTGAAAAAGAGCCCAAAATAATGGCCACTCATCAAGATGGGGTGGGCCCTTCTAATACTCGGTCTGACAAGACCAACGACCCCAATTATTGCCTTTACCATCGGAATTGATGGAGGCAATAGTTGCCGAGGTCAACAAGCTTATAAAATCCGGATTCTTCCGTGAAGAGCAACATCCTGATTGGGTGGCTAACATAGTGCCGGTTCATAAGAAGAATGGCAAAATCCGGATATGCATTAATTTTCGAGATTTGAACGCTGCATGTCCTAAGGATGAATTTTCACTCCTCATCACCGATGTGATGATTGATAATACTTGCGGTTACAAGAGGATGTCCTTTATGGATGGCTTATCAGGCTATAACCAGATTAAAATGCATCCAGATGATGAAAAGCACACGACTTTTAGAACGCCGCTGGGGGTATACTGTTATACGGTGATGCCTTTCGGATTGAAGAACGCCGGTGCCACCTACCGAACGCGGGTGCCACCTGCCAACGAGCAATGAGCGTCATATTCAAAGAATACCTGTGCAAAATGGTAGAGTGTTATGTGGATGACTTAGCGGTCAAAAGCAAAAACAAAGAAGACCATCTGCATGACTTAAGGGTAGTCTTCGATTTTATGCAAAAATACCGTCTGAAGATGAATCCCACTAAGTCTTTTATGGGGGTGTCCAGCGAGAAATTCCTTGGGTTCATAATAACCTCAAAAAGAATTTTTCTTGACCCCAAAAAGGTGAAAACGATTAGTGAAATGCCACCGCCACGCAATCTTAAGGAATTAAGGGGGTTACAAGGAAAGTTAGCCTATATCCGGCACTTCATCTCCAATTTATCAGGGAGATGCCAGCCATTCTCTAGACTCATGAAAAATGGGGTTTCTTTCGTATGCGATGAGGCATGTCAATAGGCGTTTGACGATCTCAAAGAATACCTTACCAAACCTCCTGTTCTTATGGCACCAGTCCCTGGGTAGCCGTTCCTTATATATGTAAGGGCCATGGATAATGCTTTAGGAGCATTACTTGCTCAGTATAATGAGCATGGCCATGAACACGCCCTCTATTACTTAAGCAGAACAATGATCGGAGCCGAGCGTCGGTATACCCCGATCGAAAAAGAATGTTTATCCCTAGTGTTCGCTGTTCAGAAAATGCGACACTATCTTTCAGAGCAAACGATACATGTCATCTCACGGGTTAATCCTTTGAAAATTCTGATGACAAAACCAGGATCCTTAAACGGCCGATTGGCGAAATGGATATTATTGCTATTGCCATATGATATACACTTCGTCCCTCAAAAAGCCATGAAGGGACAGGCGATCGCCGATTTCTCTGCAGACCATCCAATTTGGTCCAAAATCAAACAGAAGACAGAGGTCAACACAGTTAGCAAAGAACAACCATGGCAGATGTTCTTTTATGGTGCTGCCAGACGGTCTGCTGCTGGAGTGGGGGTTATGCTAATATCTCCATATAAACATATATTGCCTAACGGTTACTCATTAACAGAACCGTGCACGAATAATGTGGCGGAATACAACGCGCTAATTATCGGCTTAAAAATGGCTTTACAACTTGAACTATCTAGAGGCATATGGAGACTCTAAGCTCATCGTCAACCAGATGACGGGTGAGTATGAAGTCAGACATGAAGCCCTCATCCCCTATCATCAGCTAGCTATTAAGCTAGCAGGATATTTTGAACAATTTTACATATATCATATATCTCAGAATGAGAACGTCTATGCAGATGCTCTTGCTGCGTTAGCTGCAACATTGGCGATCCCGCCGGGTGAAGCTAAATGCATCACTATTAGTAGCAGGGAGCTCCTCCACCCAGATATGGTATTCCAAGCCAAAGAGGTGTGCCAGACAGGCTTAATGCTGGAACTCCGTGATTGGCGATTTCCATTTATAGATTACGCCCTATATGGGATACTACCAGAGGATCCAAAGGAGGCCGCCTCGATAAACAGGAAGGCCCCGAGATTCTACTTTGATCGTACACTTCAAATTTTATACAGAAAGTCAAACGATGGTCTGCTACTATGCTACATATCAAAAGCAGAAGCAGATGAAGTGCTGAAGGAAACACATGATGGAGTGTGTGGAGCTCATCAGCCTGGTCCAAAACTCGGAGACCGCATAAGAAGGCTGGGATACTACTGGCTGAAGATGATTACAAAGGCAACGGCGTAAGCTAAACAGTGTCATGCATGCCAAGTACATGCCAATTTTATTCATCAACCCCCAGAATACTTGCACAATACCATTGCTAGTTGGCCATTTGAGGCATGGGGAATGGATATTAACTCCCCCGTCGCCCAGAGGATATCAGTTTATTCTTGCAATAACCGATTATTTTTCAAGATGGGCCGAAGCCATGCCCATGAGAGAGGTGAAAATGACAGATGTGATTAAGTTCATCAAGCATCATGTTATTTATCATTTTGGCATTCCCTGAAAGATCATTTAGGATAATGTACTGCAATTCATCAGCCAGGGATTCTCAAGATTCCGCGATAAATTCAGAATCAAAGATATTGCTTCAATGTCATATAACCTCAGGGCAAATGGTTTAGCCAAAGCTTTCAACAAGACGATCATTAAAATCTTTTGGAAGTTTGTCTCTGCCAACAAAAGGGACTGGGATGAAAAGCTAGGAGAGTGCTTGTGGGCTTATCGCACCACCATTCGCATCCCAACAAAAGTTACTCCGTTCTCCTTGGTTTATGGAAGTGAGGTTGTCTTGCCTCTTGAAATCCAGATATCATCATTAAGAGTGGCCTTGGCCACAACGATGACGACAGAAGAGCGCCATCAATAAAGATTACAAGAACTAGAGGCATTAGATAAAAAACGTCTCAGGGCTCAACAACAGATTGAGTTGTATGAAGCCCGAATCTCTTGAACGTTCAATAAGAACGTTAAACCAGGAACCTTTAAACAAGGAGACTTGGTCCTGGCTATTAAAAGGCCAATGATTCTAACCCACAAGACTAAGGGTAAATTTGAACCCAAGTGGGAAGGACCATTTGTTGTGGAGACGGTATGCTCTAGTGGAGCCTATCGCTTAATGAATCAGAACGGCGATAGAATGATGATGCCGATCAATGGCAAATTTCTGAAAAAATACTATGCCTAAAATAAACCAGAGTGATGACAGAGTAACCGTTACATCTGGTTCAGATCACTAGGAGTATAACCATCCACTTGTTCAAGTTATGCAGATGAGCACTTGAACTTTTTGCTTAAAACTAGGCATGCTCAATTAGGCGCCTCTGCAGAAATCTGATGATCCTGACCCGATCATCTTGGTATGTGCAGTTCAAGTTACGTATAAGAGCCTTGAACCACCTCCAATCAAACTCTAGGCATGCGCAATTAGGCGCCTCTGCCGAAATCTGGTGATCCTGATCTGATCGCCTCGGTATTAGCGGTCTAAGTTACGCAGATGAGCCTTGGACTGTTTTACCTAAACAACTAAATTATTTTGATGACAAGTTATCTGTTGTGCAAACAATTTTTGTAGCCAACAGATAAAAGAATCAAAAGATTTCCTTTATTCATCAATCGAAAAGAATAAAGTTACAAAAGAAGTCACAAAGAAACAGTAAAGTTCTCTCTTCTATTACAAGTTCTTATTACAAAAAGAAAAAAGCAATACAAAGAAAAAAGTTATGGATCTCCTAAAAGCCTCAATTTATTTGTCGTCTCGTCAATACTCGACGACAAGTTTCCTCCACGGAGTGTTGGGCCTGCCGGCATAAATCATCATTGTTTATTGCCAGTTGCTGGACCAACTGCTAACGAGATTCTTGAATAGTACGGCTCCTCATTATGCCTTTCTGTTTGAGCTGTCCTCGCTGAAGAATTAGCTCTTTCCGTTTCTTAACGGATTCCCCTAACTGAGACTCACTGGCTTCCAGAATAGCTCGAGTCTTAGCAATAGTCTCTCTGGCTCTAAGGATGGCGGCTTGACTCTCCTCAATCTCGAAGTCCACTATCTCTAACCCCCTGAGGATTGATTCTTGACTGGCTCGTAGTTCTGCCAACTCTCGAGACCAGACTTCCTCTTGGTGCCTCAATTCCTCTTGACGAGCCACCAACTCTGCCCGAAGCCGCGCTAACTCGATGTCGGTGATCGCTTCCACATCCGCTTGGCGAACCATGCTTAGCGTGTTCACTTGGTCTTCCAAAGCTTCCGGGCGGGCTCGGTAGGGAGCTGCTTGGTCACATCCCCTAATCCTTTCAATATTATCCAGATAGCTGGACAATATTGGAAGTCCAAGATTAAAGAAATCTCATCCGTCCAGGATCATTCCGATGCACCTCCTTAGTAGCCGCATAAAGTCATTTACACTGTGGTTGAAGAATTCTTCGAGAGGGTCCACAGTGTCTGTGTTTAGAGCAGGCAGCGCTAAGGAAGATGTCACTGGGGGAGGATTAGCATTCGTTGGGGTCGAGGAAGAAGAAGCCCGTCCCTGTACCAGACTCATGACATGAGGGGCTAATAAAAGCCAATATGGACCTGACAGAACTAGGAACCCGAGGAGGAGTATCACTGGTACAGATCACTTGAGTAGCACCATCAGCAGGAGTAGATGATGGAGTGTTTTTACCCGAAGCTCCCCCTATGGCAGAAGTGGCTTCGAATGAGAACTTTATATTTTCTTCATCTCCTACTGACGAGGACTTGGGGCTGGAGGAGTCACCAATGTCTCAGAAGCCATAATGGTGGATGGCGTTAATACTGCTGGCTGAGGAGTAGAGGGCACACCAACAACCACGGAAAGGTTTCTTCGAAGCAGACCGTTGGTATTGGAGATGGCAGACTTGGGGATGACGTAGCTTCTCTTGCTGCGGCCTCGACAACCACCTCTGTCCTATCATCACTCCCGAGTTTATCTATTGGGGGAACTGAAGAAGGAACAGAGGGAAGAGTTGTCGTAAAGTAGTCTGCATCAAACTCAATTGCAGAGCTACCCAAACCTCCCACTGAGCCAGTTGTGCCAAAATAATCCACCTTCTCCTTTGACTCTTCCCTGGTAGTCGAATGCATCGGCGAGTGGGGCTGACCACCTGCATTTCAGAAAGCAAACAAATAGTATTATATATAATGATGAAGTGAATAATAGACAGAAGATAGAATATAAAAACCATACCAGGAGATACAAGCCTAGTAGTCGGACTTGAAGGGGGAGCCATCACTGTTTCCAGGAGCGCACCCGTTTCGCTACCCAGAGGTTGTTTTGCAGAGTGTTCAACAGATTCTACGGTTGGGGGAGTCGGGATCTCAGTAGCACTTCGAGCTTCAGCAGGTCTACTCTCCTCTGCCGGCACCAGAGGCAGAGTTGAGACCAACAAATCTGAAGCAAACTTGGCCGCCGCCTCTTGAGAGACTAAGAGGGTCCCTGGGCCTAATTTATGCTTCTTCTTCGCCGGTTCGCTTCTTACAGATCCGCAGCGTCTAATGACTGGACTCCGGGAGAGGGGAACTAAATCTTGAGGGGCCCAACATCATCATCGTCATCATCATTACCATTATCGTCATCACCATCAGAGTTGCCCAAGTCTGAGAGATCGGCCGCCGCACCAAGGAACTCGTCTATTCCTTTCACCCTCACTCTTTTGGCTCCTTTGCGGCTAGCATAGATGGCCTCTACCTCCTTGCAGCAGCTGCGGTTGATGGAGAAGTTAAGTACTTCAGTATTAGCAACGTTGTGCTAGATACAGAAGCTTAACACCATGCTTAGCTCTGGCGATTTCAGGGGTAGTATAAATTCTGCTCCGGTTCCTCCAGCAACAAAATGGAACCAGCCCCGTGCCCCTACGTATAGATTCCCTTCATACGCCAACTCTTTATTTGGATTTCCTACATATAACTGTGTGTATCCAAATTGGCGAGCATATCTGCTCGGGTTATACGACTCTATGTAGCACATGGTGTCTTGCCTGTACACTAAGTGTCCGGGGCGAATATTCAATAACCACCAAAAGACACCTGAGGATAAGTTGGTGAACTTGCTTGCTCCTAAAATATCTTTAAACTTAGATCCATACTCTCCCCCAGAGAAGTCTGGGAAGCAGCGGAAGATCTTATAGTTTTGATGGTGACGGAGTGTCCTGCGGATTTGAGATATATAATTACTCTTCCAGACAGAGCGCTCGTATTTCTCTACGGAGAACGGCTTGTCAGTTGGGTTGTAATCCGCAGCACTCATCAAAGACGGGCAGTGCATGACTAGCCACGCCATTAAATATGTATAAGGCATCTCTACCCTTGGGTATTGTGTCTTCATCGTAGTAGCCTCTTTGGCCGCCTTTCCCTTTCCAGCTTTACCTTTGTTCTTCTCTGCTGGCATAAAGCTGTTGCAGAGGGTCCGGGGGCCGCTTTGGAGGTTGGCAACCATCACTGGTAATAACCCGCAGGGTCGTCCATAGGCCAATAGGACGGCTGGATAGACGACGTTCTTGGCGATAGCTTCCTTAGGCAACGAAGGGACGACACACCTCTTCAGCCACAACATTAAAAAGCCAGCAAGGAGACCCTTCTCAGAAATAGGGAACTAGGCTTGGTAATGGAAGCTCTGAAAGACTGTGTCAGGACTAAATCCTCCTTCATTTCATTCGGTCGTATATGTTGTGGTTTCTAAGTTGGAGATACGCTCCTTCACTTCTTCAATACTAACAGAAGGGCGTCTACGAACCATGGGCAGACTCTCTTTCAGATTGATGAAGAGATAGTCTGCCCACTTTTTATGGCCAATTCCCTAGTTCCTTACACCAGCCAGGTCGGCACAAATATGATAATAGCACATCAATTTCCAGTAGGTCTGGTAGATGTGCTCATCCCCCGCTTTTAGCATATTTAATTCTTCATTAGTGGGGATATATTCCTCATAAGGGACTTCCCCCATTGATAACCCCGACACTTCAAACATCTCGTGGAGAGCGAATCCCAGCTCACCCACCGGTGTAAAGAAGGTACTGGTTTCGGGGTTATACATCTCCAACAGGCTGAACAAGTGGTACGAACTTTGAGGCAAGCCAAACTAGACGTTTCTAATGGCTTTGTACAAGCAAATTTCCTTTAGGGACTACTCATGGGTGTCTAGTATGTGTTAGATGTAAAATGAAAAGACTAAACAAGAAGAGAAGGCCACAGGTTGGGGTGAAGGACGTCTCATGGAACGGTCGAATTTTGGACTTCAATTGCTCAGTAGCGACTAAATAGAATACGAAAAGAGGGCTATAAGTTGGTTATTTGGTTTGCTATTGCTATAAGGACTACTTGCCTTTTGATTTGACGACGTCGGCTTTGCTATCGCTCCTATGGCCGTCAAAAGTAGTCTTCCTACCATACCAGAATGCCTATATTTTAGTGCGCGTCAAGCTTTGCCAGAAGCAAGCAACGACGAGGAAGCGAAGCTTCGTAGACAAGGCTCAATCCATACTTAACTTATGAGCTCGTGTAGTGACGACGCTTTCTAGAAAACCCCTAATTCAGTGACTGCACTGTTGCTACGCCCTCTACTCGTTGTCTACTAAACGAGCTTCCGAGCGAGGCTTTGATTCTGTGATCCGATACGCTTTCCCTGAGTTGCGTCGAGCTTGAACGAGAACATGATCCCCACCTCGATGACCAAGCAAAAGAAAGGGACCTACTCTGAGACACGGAGCTTTTCGATCGGCTATTAAAGATAGATATCTATTTGTCGAATCCACTGTGCTTGAGAACATTGCCTGTTCCACTGTACTTGGCTTACGCACTGTGCCTGAGAAGAAAGACATAAATAGATATTGGATTTTGGACGGAGTGTCGAGAGCCTAGAACAGAGGATAGAGAGCCGACACATAGGAGAAAGGGGCATCACGATTGAGTTGGGGAATCCACAGACAGAGATGGCACGCTAGCAAAAAGATGGTGATACTCTACTCTCGATATAGAAATGCACTCGTCTAGGTAAGCACTTGTTCATGGCTTTCAGTCTGCAAGCGTCTAGTAAGAGTCTTGTAGTATAATGTGTACTTTTGCATTTACCATTCGACACAGGTGGATCACATAATCATTCGTCATTCTATTAGTGAGTATCGGGACTCTATTCAACGTTTCGAGGGGCGGGAGGCTTTGATTCTGTGATCCGATACGCTTTCCCTGAGTTGCGTCGAGCTTGAACGAGAACATGATCCCCACCTCGATGACCAAGCCAAAGAAAGGGACCTACTCTGAGACACGGAGCTTTTCGATCGGCTATTAAAGATAGATATCTATTTGTCGAATCCACTGTGCTTGAGAACATTGCCTGTTCCACTGTACTTGGCTTACGCACTGTGCCTGAGAAGAAAGACATAAATAGATATTGGTTTTTGGACGGAGTGTCGAGAGCCTAGAACAGAGGATAGAGAGCCGACACATAGGAGAAAGGGGCATCACGATTGAGTTGGGGAATCCACAGACAGAGATGGCACGCTAGCAAAAAGATGGTGATACTCTACTCTCGATATAGAAACGGTCTCGGAAGAGTCTTTCAGATGTCATGCATCCAACGAGTCGGTCAGGTGCGAAGCGTGGTTATATACATATTCCGACTCGTCGGTCATTATAGATCAGGAGGCATGGCGAGACGAAGGGATTGGATTTGAACTATGATCAAATTAGTTGATGTTGACTTTTGACGCTCATTTCTTAGTAGGCCAGGGTTTTTGGAGCTACTCCCAGCTCACACTGTAGTGACGGAGGTGCCACCGTGAAGATCTAGGAGTGTGAGCAGCATGAGCAGAAAGGCTCGCATATTGTTTGGAGGGCAGAGAGGCATAGATGCCAAATGTCACCCCTATTAATCATCGTAGAAGAAATTCCTATTTGGAGGGTAGAGGTATAGATGCGAAATGTCACCCCTATTAATCGTCATAGAAGCAGTTCCTTTGAAAGATTATGGTTCTTGGGTATCCAATCAATTAATCCTCAAAACCAACTAAACCGGGGAAGCTGAAGCAAAAATGAAATGGGAAATTGGGTGAGGGAATAGGAAAGCTCGACGGAAGGCTTCGATCGCTCAATTCGCTCGGAAGCTCGTTTAGTAGACAACGAGTAGAGGGCGTAGCAACAGTGCAGTCACTGAATTAGGGTTTTTCTAGAAAGCGTCGTCACTACACGAGCTCATAAGTTAAGTATGGATTGAGCCTTGTCTACGAAGCTTCGCTTCCTCGTCGTTGCTTGCTTCTGGCAAAGCTTGACGCGCACTAAAATATAGGCATTCTGGTATGGTAGGAAGACTACTTTTGACGGCCATAGGAGCGATAGCAAAGCCGACGTCGTCAAATCAAAAGGCAAGTAGTCCTTATAGCAATAGCAAACCAAATAACCAACTTATAGCCCTCTTTTCGTATTCTGTTTAGTCGCTACTGAGCTATTGAAGTCCAAAATTCGACCGTTCCATGAGACGTCCTTCACCCCAACCTGTGGCCTTCTCTTCTTGTTTAGTCTTTTCATTTTACATCTAAGCGCAAGAAGTGAAAAATAAGCTTACAGTTCGTAAGTAGGAAGTTAACAGTTGTGAAAGAAGTAGGCTTTTTTTCATTTTCTCCCGCACTCGTCTAGGTAAGCACTTGTTCATGGCTTTCAGTCTGCAAGCGTCTAGTAAGAGTCTTGTAGTATAATGTGTACTTTTGCATTTACAATTCGACACAGGTGGATCACATAATCATTCGTCATTCTATT
The DNA here is from genome assembly GCA_036321105.1 of Dracaena cambodiana. Taxonomy (NCBI): domain Eukaryota; kingdom Viridiplantae; phylum Streptophyta; class Magnoliopsida; order Asparagales; family Asparagaceae; genus Dracaena; species Dracaena cambodiana. The sequence goes on from JAYEPQ010000017.1 coordinate 13,920,144, forward strand.
AGTGAGGAAGATGTCACTGGGGGAGGATTAGCATTCGTTGGGGTCGAGGAAGAAGAAGCCCGTCCCTGTACCAGACTCATGACATGAGGGGCTAATAAAAGCCAATATGGACCTGACAGAACTAGGAACCCGAGGAGGAGTATCACTGGTACAGATCACTTGAGTAGCACCATCAGCAGGAGTAGATGATGGAGTGTTTTTACCCGAAGCTCCCCCTATGGCAGAAGTGGCTTCGAATGAGAACTTTATATTTTCTTCATCTCCTGCTGACGAGGACTTGGGGCTGGAGGAGTCACCAATGTCTCAGAAGCCATAATGGTGGATGGCGTTAATACTGCTGGCTGAGGAGTAGAGGGCACACCAACAACCACGGAAAGGTTTCTTCGAAGCAGACCGTTGGTATTGGAGACGGCAGACTTGGGGATGACGTAGCTTCTCTTGCTGCGGCCTCGACAACCACCTCTGTCCTATCATCACTCCCGAGTTTATCTATTGGGGGAACTGAAGAAGGAACAGAGGGAAGAGTTGTCGTAAAGTAGTCTGCATCAAACTCAATTGCAGAGCTACCCAAACCTCCCACTGAGCCAGTTGTGCCAAAATAATCCACCTTCTCCTTTGACTCTTCCCTGGTAGTCGAATGCATCGGCGAGTGGGGCTGACCACCTGCATTTCAGAAAGCAAACAAATAGTATTATATATAATGATGAAGTGAATAATAGACAGAAGATAGAATATAAAAACCATACCAGGAGATACAAGCCTAGTAGTCGGACTTGAAGGGGGAGCCATCACTGTTTCCAGGAGCGCACCCGTTTCGCTACCCAGAGGTTGTTTTGCAGAGTGTTCAACAGATTCTACGGTTGGGGGAGTCGGGATCTCAGTAGCACTTCGAGCTTCAGCAGGTCTACTCTCCTCTGCCGGCACCAGAGGCAGAGTTGAGACCAACAAATCTGAAGCAAACTTGGCCGCCGCCTCTTGAGAGACTAAGAGGGTCCCTGGGCCTAATTTATGCTTCTTCTTCGCCGGTTCGCTTCTTACAGATCCGCAGCGTCTAATGACTGGACTCCGGGAGAGGGGAACTAAATCTTGAGGGGCCCAACATCATCATCGTCATCATCATTACCATTATCGTCATCACCATCAGAGTTGCCCAAGTCTGAGAGATCGGCCGCCGCACCAAGGAACTCGTCTATTCCTTTCACCCTCACTCTTTTGGCTCCTTTGCGGCTAGCATAGATGGCCTCTACCTCCTTGCAGCAGCTGCGGTTGATGGAGAAGTTAAGTACTTCAGTATTAGCAACGTTGTGCTAGATACAGAAGCTTAACACCATGCTTAGCTCTGGCGATTTCAGGGGTAGTATAAATTCTGCTCCGGTTCCTCCAGCAACAAAATGGAACCAGCCCCGTGCCCCTACGTATAGATTCCCTTCATACGCCAACTCTTTATTTGGATTTCCTACATATAACTGTGTGTATCCAAATTGGCGAGCATATCTGCTCGGGTTATACGACTCTATGTAGCACATGGTGTCTTGCCTGTACACTAAGTGTCCGGGGCGAATATTCAATAACCACCAAAAGACACCTGAGGATAAGTTGGTGAACTTGCTTGCTCCTAAAATATCTTTAAACTTAGATCCATACTCTCCCCCAGAGAAGTCTGGGAAGCAGCGGAAGATCTTATAGTTTTGATGGTGACGGAGTGTCCTGCGGATTTGAGATATATAATTACTCTTCCAGACAGAGCGCTCGTATTTCTCTACGGAGAACGGCTTGTCAGTTGGGTTGTAATCCGCAGCACTCATCAAAGACGGGCAGTGCATGACTAGCCACGCCATTAAATATGTATAAGGCATCTCTACCCTTGGGTATTGTGTCTTCATCGTAGTAGCCTCTTTGGCCGCCTTTCCCTTTCCAGCTTTACCTTTGTTCTTCTCTGCTGGCATAAAGCTGTTGCAGAGGGTCCGGGGGCCGCTTTGGAGGTTGGCAACCATCACTGGTAATAACCCGCAGGGTCGTCCATAGGCCAATAGGACGGCTGGATAGACGACGTTCTTGGCGATAGCTTCCTTAGGCAACGAAGGGACGACACACCTCTTCAGCCACAACATTAAAAAGCCAGCAAGGAGACCCTTCTCAGAAATAGGGAACTAGGCTTGGTAATGGAAGCTCTGAAAGACTGTGTCAGGACTAAATCCTCCTTCATTTCATTCGGTCGTATATGTTGTGGTTTCTAAGTTGGAGATACGCTCCTTCACTTCTTCAATACTAACATAAGGGCGTCTACGAACCATGGGCAGACTCTCTTTCAGATTGATGAAGAGATAGTCTGCCCACTTTTTATGGCCAATTCCCTAGTTCCTTACACCAGCCAGGTCGGCACAAATATGATAATAGCACATCAATTTCCAGTAGGTCTGGTAGATGTGCTCATCCCCCGCTTTTAGCATCTTTAATTCTTCATTAGTGGGGATATATTCCTCATAAGGGACTTCCCCCATTGATAACCCCGACACTTCAAACATCTCGTGGAGAGCGAATCCCAGCTCACCCACCGGTGTAAAGAAGGTGCTGGTTTCGGGGTTATACATCTCCAACAGGCTGAACAAGTGGTACGAACTTTGAGGCAAGCCAAACTAGATGTTTCTAATGGCTTTGTACAAGCAAATTTCCTTTAGGGACTACTCATGGGTGTCTAGTATGTGTTTGACAAGTCTGAACCACCACAAGTTGCCCGAGGAGTGGACCCATCAGGGCATTCTAAAGTCTTTGGCGGGGTGTTGTCCACCCTTGGCCAAGAATTCGCTGAGGAAAGTCATAGCACGAATCAGGATTTTATCAACAGGGTGCTCTTTTGGTGACTCTGCCTGGGAAGAGCCCTGTAATACATCGAGGGGGACCGTCTTGAAAAGCCCCATTCGCGCTGAAGCTGCCGATCACAACACCATCATACTCATGAGTTAGTTAAAATTATAACTCGCGGTGGGAAGATAACCTCTAGAGATACACCAGAGGGTAGCTACACTCCATGTCAGGCAGAAACATGAGTAGATCCCCGGCTTGGTACAGCCACTTGCCCTCCTCTTCACAGAGGATCTCATCCAAGTGCTCTATAGCATCACCAAAGAGGAATGCCGGCTTCTCCAACACCTCCCGATTTGTGGCTTCAAAGGGAGCATCCGTAATAATCTCTCGTGCGTAGCAGGGCTGTATCTGATTAGCTTCTCCCTGTGCTCCCCCAAACCCGGCTTGTACGCAGCAAAATAGTCATGAAGCGAAACTGGGTGACTGAGTCTGCACCCCTGCCATGGCCGAAGTGATGTCCTTGGGAGAGTGCATCCACTGAGTAGCCAACTGCAAGAAGAGAATCAAAGAATCAGAAAAAGATTCTTACAAAATCAGGAAAATTGTCTAAGTATGAAAACGCGGAGCTAAAGATAACTCCGCACGAAGTTAAGTTGATAACTCTGCGAGAACAAATGCGAAGATAAATTGTAACCTCGCATAAAGAACGCAACAGCAAAAATAACTTCGCATTTAAAAAATGCGGAGATAACGTAATAGCTTCGCATGGAGGAAGATCAGAGATCTTTTGCTCCTTCTCAAACTATTTGGCCGGAGTACGGTGATCTCGCCGGTAAAAGAGATGATTAGCTGGTTAAAACTGAGCCAAATCACTCCTAAAAATGTTCTAAAAGTCCCAAAAGTGAGGTTCTTACCTCCGATAGGCGAGGCGTGGAATGGCTCACAGCTGCCAAGGCCGCTGTCGCCGCTGCTTGCACCAGTCACCAACGGCGAGGCTGCGCGTGAAGAAACACGGGTCTTGGATGCCATTGCTTGCAAAATCTTAAAGAAAATCGACGGAACTCGGGTCGAAAATTGCTCGGTTGCCTGAGTCGCCGAGATCGCCGGAGTTCTGGAGCTCTAATCTCTTGAAAATCCTTCGAATGAAGTAAGAAAGGAAAAGAAGTGACTCCATTTAAATGAAGAAAACCGCCTCTTAGTATTCGGCTCAAGAATCGGAGCAATTACGGATCAGTTGCTGCCTAAAACGCGAAGCTATTAGCTTCGCGTGGTGATGGAAAACGCGAAGCTATTAGCTCTGCGCAACTATGCAAAACGCGAAGCTAACTTGGTTTTTAGCTATGCGTTTCTATGAAACTTGGGCTTGGCAAGCGTGATCAGGCGCCTCTGCCGAAATCTGATGATTATAACAACAATCATCTTGATATGTGCAGCTCAAGTTACGCATAAGAGCCTTGAACTGCCTCCATCAAACTAAGGCATGTGCAATTAGACGTCTCTGTCTAAGTTAAATGATCCTTATCCGATCATTTCAGGTACTAACAGTCTAAGTTACGCAAACGAGCCTTGGAATGTTTTACCGAAACTATGAACCATCTATTTGTTGAGCAAGCAAAATTCTTGAAGCCAACAGATAAAGAGAAAAAGAATTATCTTTATTCATGAAGCAAAAGGTTATAGAAGAAGAGGGAGTTATAGCTCTCACAAAAAAGCTTCAACCTATTCATCGACTCATTAATAACCCGACAATGAGTCTCCTCCATGGAGTGTTGAAATTCCCTGGTTCACATGCAAAAGATCTTCTCTGCAAATGTCAACTATGATCTGTTTAAAGTTCTTAGTGGATAATCTGAAGATCCTGCTACAAGAATCCTAATGAAGATGCATAAGTTGAATTCGACATGCTACAAGCCCTTAGATGATCATCTCTATCGCTTTGGAAAGCGACAGAGATTGTCATCTAACAGAAATGATTCTCAAGAAAACTTAATTAGCTGTCGCAGAGTTCTTGTAACTCCTTCAAGAGTTTATCTTTTGGAGCCAGAGCTTGAAACCTGCAACTATGTTGTAAAGCATATGCTTCTGGCTTCCTTAGAGTTACTTTTGCTGATGAAGATCGGAAGAACCACATGCACTCCTCTTCAAAAAGGATCTGGTCTAAGTACTTCACTGCAAAAGAATGATCAAGAGTTATTGAAAACTTGAAAAATCTTCTCAGTATAAAAATGCGGAGTTAAAAATAACTTCACGCTCATCTAAGGAAATAGCCTCGCGTTGAAATGCGACTGCTAGTCAAAATAGCCACGCATTGAAATGCGACTGCTAGTCAAAATAGTCTTGCGTGGAAAGCGACTGCTAGTTAAAATAGTCTCGTGTTTCAAACGCGAGGATGATGCGAAAACTTCGCGTAAGAAGAAGACCAGAGTTCTCCGTCTTCTCCTTTCTTCCCAAGCCTTACGGCTGGAGAACGGCGATCTCGCCGGTTCAAAAATGGTTGGTCGGTTAAAACCTAGCCAAAACACTCAAAAATTGTTCTAAGGATTCTGCAAAGTTGAGATTTCTACCTCCAATGGGAGCGGTATGAACTGGTTCGCTGCTGTGTCCACTCCCTCAGCCGCTGCCGCCGCCGCTAACGACGGCCGCCGATGGTGAGGAGGCGTGCGATGCCGTACTCTTCTTAGATGACATCCTAATGATGAAAATCTATGGAAAATCGAATGAAGTCCGATCAAATGACCGCTCGTTCGCATGAGTTGCCCTGTCGTCGGAGCTCCAGATTTCTGGATTCTTTGAATAAAGTGAGGAAAAAGAGTTAAAAACTCCATTTAAAAGAGAGAACCTGCCTCTTTGTATTCGGCGCAAGGTTCGGAGTAATTACTGAGCAATTACTAAGTAATTACTGAGTAGTTAATAAGCAATTACTCACTGAAAAGCGAAGCTATTTAGCTCCGCGCAAGAGAACAAAACGCGAGATAAACTTAGTATTTTAACTACGCATTTTCCATTTGAAGATCCAAAGTATTTCAAAATTCGCTAAGTTCTAAACCATTTTGAAAACTTTTGAGGGGGTTCTGTTGCAGTGAAAATTTTTAAGTAAACAGAGTTTTCAACAATAGAACGCGGAGCTAAATCAGTAGCTCCGCGTTTGGCTATATTAGCCTCGCATTTGAGTAAAACGCGGAGCTATTCGATAACTCCGTGTTCAGGTTCTTTAGCTCCGCGTTTTGATGCGATTAGCTCCGCGTGAACAGATAACCAGAATCTCAAATTGATTGAGATTATGATTTGGGCTTATCCAAATACCAAAATTAAGTTATATCAGAACTCTAAATCAAGAGATTTAAATCCAAACTAAGATATTTGATTGGAATTCTTGATGAGAACAAATTCTATTTAGATAGAAACTCTCATATGATCCTAAGGCTATAAATACCCTCTTGGGGAAGCCCTAGGGGTCTTCTTTTTTTCGGCATCTGAGGTCTTTTTCTGGAGTTTTGGAGAAGTTCGAGTTACGCATAGAGCCTTGAACGAATCAAGACCAAAGAAGATTATCTATAGTCGGCCGCCATCTTCAAGAGAAGAGTTCGATGTCAGATCGTCCAAAAGAGCTGCTTGACAGATCCCATCGCCACACAGATCCCACATTTACATTGTAAAAGAGAGCGATTGAGATATAAAATCCTCTCGATTGTTCTTTTTTCTCTTGTTCATTTTCGTTATAATTTAAGTTAATTCAATAGAAGGAAAGCGAAGAATTTCTGCTTCTAACACCATCCGCCCTCCAGAATGTGCACAGCACGGTGCGCAGGCAGTCCCCGCTGCCATGCGCGAACCCGCACGGTACGGTGTGTGGGCGATTCCTGTCGTGCCACCCGTCGCGAATCGGGTCGTTCGTACGCCGGAACCCGTACGGCACGGTGCACGGACATGGCCATCTGCTCCGAAATGAACCTTCCGTATGCCCGAACCTACACGGCATGGTGTGCGGGCATGGCCATCCGCCCCGAGCCGAACCGTTCGTCCACCTGAACGTGCATGACACGGTGCGCGAGTAGTCCCGGCCACCCCGAACCGGTTCGTCCGTCTGCTTGAACCCGCAAGGCACAGTGCATAGGCTGTCCCGACTATGCTGAAACATACAGTTCATCCGCCCGAACACGCACAGCACAGTGTGAGGGTGGTTCCTGCCGAACCATCTGCCTCGAACCGGGCCATCCATCCAACAGAACTCACACGGGGCGCACGGTACGGTGTGCGGGCCCTCTCGGCCACTCTGAATTGGTCCGTCCGTCTGCACGAACCCGCAAAGCACGGTGCGCGGGTAGTCCTGACTGCCCCGAATCGGACCGTCTGTCCGCCAGAACCCACATAGGACTGTAAGAGGGTAGTCCTGGCCGTCCTAAATCGGACCATCCGTCCGCCTGAACCTGCACAACATGGAGCGCGGCAGTCTCGGCCGCCTCGAATAGGTCCATCCGTATTCCCGAAAATGCAAAGCATTGTGCGCGGGCAATCCCGACCACACCGAACTGGACCGTCTGTCCGCCCGAACCCGCATGGCACGGTGCATGGGCTGTCCCGGCCGTGCCATCCGCCCCAAACCGGGCCGTCCATCCGCGAGAACCCTAATGGCACAATGCGCGGGCATGGCCATCTGCCCCAAACTAAACCGTCCGTATGCCCGAACCTGCATGACACGGTGTGCGGGCATGGCCATCCACCCCAAACTGAACTGTCCATCTACCTGAATGCGCACGGAACGGTGTGTGGACACTTTCGGCCGCCTCGAACCAGTCCGTCCGACCTTCCGAACCTGCAAGGCATGGTTTGCGGGCTGTCCCGACCGCCCTGAACCAGATCGTCTGTCCACCCGAACCCACACGGCATGGTGTGCAGGCGGTTCCTGCCATGCCATCTGCCTCGAACTGGGCCATCCGTTTGCCTGAACCGGCACGGCATGGTGCCCGGGATGGTCATCCGCCCGAATCGAACCATCGTACGCCCGAACTAGCACAGCATGGTGCACGGGCATAGCCGTCTACCATGAACAGAACCGTCCGTCCGCCTGAACATGCACGGCACGGTGCGTGGGCAGTCCCGACCGCCCTAAACTGGTCTGTCCATCTACACGAACCCTCAAGGCACGGTGCACAGGTAGACCCGTCCGCCCCGAACCAGTCCGCCGTATGCCCGAACCTACACGGCACGGTGTGCGGGCAGTCCCAGTTGCCCTGAATGCGCACGACATGGTGCACGGGCAGTATCGACTGCCCCAAATTGGTCCGTCCATCCATCGGTACATCAAGGCACGATGCACGGGCGGTCCCGACCGCCCCAAACCAGACCGTCCATCCGCCCTAACCTGTATGGTATGGTGTGCGGGCAGTCCCGGCCGCCCCGAACAGGTCCGTTCGTCCGCTCGAATGTGCTTGGCACAGTGTGCGGGCAATCCCGACCGCCCCGAACTGGACCGTCTGCCTGAACTTGCTCGGCACGGTGTGCAGGCGGTCCCGGCCATGCCATCTGCCCCGAGCCGGGCTGTCTCCGCTGGAACCCGCATGGCATGGTGCGTGGGAATGGCCATCGGCTCCGAACCAAATTGTCCGTATGCCCGAACCTGCACGGCATGGTGTGCGGGCATGGCTATCCGCCCCGAACCGAACCGTCCATCCATCGGAATGCGCATGGCACGGTGCGCGGGCAGTCCCGGCCTCCCCAAATCGGTCTGTCTGACCACCCGAACCGGGCCGTCTGTCAACCATAACCCGTACGACACGTTGATTGGGCAGTCCTTGCTTTGCCGAAACCGGACCATCTGTTCGCCCAAACCCACATGGCACGGTGCAGGAGAGCGAAACAGAATCTGCACGAGATTTTTTTGGCATCCCCTTGGGGCTCGAGCTTTTAAGACGTCCTTGCCGTGCCAGACATAGCGAACCTTCTTGTTGCTGGACCGAAACCTATAACATGAAGTGTACGAGCTGTTCCGGCCATGCTAGACGCCCCAAACCGGAGCTGGCACTGGCACGGAACCCCCTCTGCGAGCAGGTGGGATGGTGAATGTGAGTGATTCAGTGGTGCTAAACAGCCCTGCGCTCTAGCCGAGCGGGGTGCGAACGCCACTGACCAAGTCCCCTGTGTGGAAGAGCGAAACAAAATCCATCCAAGTTTTTCGTGGAACCCCTCGGGGCTCGCGTGCTGCAGAGGGGATGTGCTGGGGGAGGGACGAATCTGTGCAACGAGGGGCTAGATCTCAGTGGATTGTATAAGCAAGGGCACTCTGCCACTTACAACGCCCCATCGCGTATTTAAGTCGTCTGCAAAGGATTCAGCCCACCAACCATTTGGAATTTCCCTCCAAGGGTCCTGTAGCGTGTTCGCTGTGCGGGACGTGGCCTTTGACATGTGCTCGTGGGTGTGCAAGAGCCCCTACTGTGGGTCGGGAGGTAATCGGTGGGCACTAGCGCCACTTCACTAGCCTGGATTCTGACTTAGAGACGTTCAGTCATAATCTGACACACGGTAGCTACGCGCCACTGGCTTTTCAACCAAGCACGATGACCAATTATGTGAATCAATTGTTCCTCTCATACTAGGTTGAATTACTATCGCGGCACAGTCATCAGCAGGTTAAAACTAAAGTGTCTCACAATGGTCTAAACCCAGCTCACGTTCCCTATTGGTGGGTAAACAATCCAACACTTGGTGAATTCTGCTTCACAATGATAGGAAGATCCGACATCGAAGGATCAAAAGCAACGTCACTATGAACGCTTGGCTGCCACAAGCCAGTTATCCCTGTGATAACTTTTCTGACACCTCTAGCGTCTAATTGAAGGTCTAAAGTATTGATAGGTCACGCTTTCACGGTTCGTATTCGTACTTGAAATCAGAATGAAACGAGCTTTTACCCTTTTTTTCCACACGAGATTTTTGTTCTCGTTGAGCTCATCTTAGGATACCTACGTTATCTTTTACCAGATGCCGCCCCAGCCAAACTCCCCACCTGACAATGTCTTCCGCCCGGATCGGCTCGCGTAGACCGTCCTTAGAGCCAAAAAGAGGGGCTGGGCCCCACCTCTGTCTCACGAAATAAGTAAAATAACATTAAAAGTAGTGGTATTTCACTTTTGCCAGGCGAACCAACTCCCACTTATCCTACACCTCTCAAGTCATTTCACAAAGTTAGACTAGTGTCAAGCTCAACAGGGTCTTCTTTCCCCGCTGATTCTGCCAAGCCCGTTCCCTTGGCTGTGGTTTCGCTGGATAGTAGACAGGGACGTGGTAATCTCGTTAATCCATTCATGTGTATCACTAATTAGATGACGAGGCATTTGGCTACCTTAAGAGGGTCATAGTTACTCCCGCCGTTTATCCGTGCTCGGTTGAATTTCTTCACTTTGACATTAAAAGCACTGGGAAGAAATCACATTGCATTATCATCCGCAGGGACCATCACAATCTTTGTTTTAATTAAACAGTCGGATTCCCCTTGTCCGTACCAGTTCTGAGTTGACTATTCGACACCGGGGAAGGCCCTCCCTCGCGGGGGAGTCGTTCCCAGTCCGTCCCCCGTCCGGCACAAGGCAACCCGCTCTCGTCACAGGTGCGGCTATATAGCTGATGGGTTCGAGGCTGGGACCCCCGTGCCTAGCCCTCAGAGCTAATACTTTTCTCAAAGTTATGGATCCATTTTGCCGACTTCCCTTGCCTGCATTGTACCATTGGTCAGAGGTTGTTCACCTTGGAGATCTGATGCGGTTATGAGTACGACCGGGCGTGGGCGGCACTCGGACCTTCGGATTTTCAAGGGCCGCCAGGGGCGCACTGGACACCGCGCGACGTGCGGTGCTCTTCCAGCCGCAGAACCCTACCTCCGGCTGAGCCGTTTCCAGGGTGGGCGGACTGTTAAGTAGAAAAGTTAACTCTTCCCGAGGCCCCCGCCGGCGTCTCCAGACTCCCTAACGTTGTTGTTCGTCGCCACGTCTAGGCTCGGGAATTTTAACCCGATTCCCTTTCGGAGCATGCGCTGTGACATGCTATCTGACGGGCTTCCCCCGTCCCTTAGGATCGGTTAACCCATGTGCAAGTGTCGTTCACATGGAACCTTCCCCCTCTTCGGCCTTCAAAGTTCTCATTTGAATATTTGCTACTACCACCAAGATCTACACCGACGGTTGCTCTGCCTGGGCTCGCACCTCGGGTTTTGTGGCGGCCGCCTCGCCCTCCTACTCATCGAGGCATCACGATCGCCCCGATGGCTGGGTGTGGGTCGCGCGCATAAGCGCCTTCCATTTTCGGGGCTAGTTGATTCGGTAGGTGAGTTGTTACACACTCCTTAGTGGATTTCAACTTCTATGACCACCGTCCTACTGTCTTAATCGACCAACACCCATTGTGGGTTCTAGGTTAGCGAGAAGTTGGGCACCATAACCCGGCTTCAAGTTCATTCTGCATCGCCAGTTCTGCTTACCAAAAACGGACCACTTTGAGCTCTCGATTCCAGGGCGTGGCTCATCAAAGCAACCGCATCGTCCCACCTATTTAAAGTTTGAGAATAGGTCAAGGGCGTAGCGCTCCCGATGCCTCTAATCATTGGCTTTACCCGATAGAACTCGCATGCAGGCTCCAGCTATCCTGAGGGAAACTTTCGAGGGAACCAGCTACTAGACGGTTCAATTAGTCTTTCACCCCTATCCCCAAGTCAGATGAACGATTTTCACGTCAGTATCACAACGAGCCTCCACCAAAGTTTCCTTTGGCTTCACCCTGCTTAGGCATAGTTCACCATCTTTCGGGTCCCGACAGGCATGCTCCTACTCAAACCCTTTACAGAAGATCGGGGTTGGTCAGCGGTGCACCCATAAAAGAGGGATCCTGCTCAGCTTCCTTGCGCCTTTCGGGTTTTCACGCCCGTCGGCTCGCACGCATGTCAGACTCCTTGGTCCGTGTTTCAAGACGGGTCGGATGGGGAGCCCGGCAAGGTGGCACATGCTACTTCCCCGGCCGCACCGGCGGCATTTCCACGGGCGCGGTCGTCCGCTCGGGCTTGGGCCGCCGGCACAGCCTGCAACGGTCCGCGCACCGAGGCGAGTGGCAGACCACCTCGCATGGGCCGTTTCGCATTAGCCGACACACATCGCCAGCCCCCATCCGCTTCCCTCCCAACAATTTCAAGCACTCTTTGACTCTCTTTTCAAAGTCCTTTTCATCTTTCCCTCGTGGTACTTGTTCGCTATCGGTCTCTCGCCGCTATTTAGCCTTCGACAGAATAGACTGCCCGATTGAGGCTGCATTCCCAAACAACCCGACTCGCTGACAGCACCTCGTGGTGCGGCAAGGTTTCGGCTGGACGGGGCTCTCACCCTCCCTGGAGCCCCTTTCCAGAGGACTTGGGCCCGGTCAGTCACTGAGGACGCTTCTCCAGACTACAATTCGGGCAGCATGGCCGCCCGATTCCCAAGCTAGTCTCTTCCCGGTTCGCTCGCCGTTATTAGGGGAATCCTCAGAAGTTTCTTCTCCTCCACTTATTGATATGCTTAAGCTCAGTGGGTGGCCTCGCCTGACCTGGGGTCGGGTTCCGAGGGGCGCGTATGAGCGCACCGGATGGCGTGGGTTCCTTGCATGCACTGCTGTTGCCGAGGGCGGAGGAAGCGTCCAGCGCCGTACGTGTCTGTCCACCACTCACCGCATCCGTTCCCGACCGGCGGCCTGCACTTCAGCCCGCCGCACTGCAAGGCATGAGGGGACAATCTCCGCATCTACGCTTGCCACCGCTCCTGCTCAAAGGGTGGCTCAGGGTGTGCGTCGCGATGCGAGGCATGATGCTCAGGCAGGCGTGCCCTCGGCC